>CM067343.1:10915986-11047207 GCA_034190875.2 Urechis unicinctus | reverse complement strand
CTGACGCCTTCCTTATCAACCGAGACTCTTCAAAAACAAATGCTTATCGTATTCGCCTGTAAGTATTAGTCTCGGTTCGTGTTGCCTGTCTATTTCGTCGTTATCTTGTTCGTGTGAAATACAGCTTGGTCGCATATGTAACAATATTCACACATTCTTGACTCGTGAGGATATTGTTCAGAATTAAGAGTATCTATAGCTGCGATTGTTGCTCCTACCTGCGATCTGTTATCCGGTTAGACTTAAGCATATAAGCGAGTCGGGTGTGGTACTGAGATATATAAAGGGTGTCATTCAAAGTTTTATTCAAGAGACAACATGTCAATCAGTATAAGGTGCACAGTGCAATAAACAAAATAAACTATTGAATGTTATTCAGCTTCAATTCGATTAACATAAGCGTATGGGTCAATAACTAAAACTAGACACATCAGACCGAATTGACCCAATAGCGCATACTATGACGCCTATTATTCCAAGTAAGGTGCTTACAATTATGTACATATTCGCCTTTGTGTATATGTGGTAGATTAAAGGCTAAAGCAAGGACACCAGGGAGCCATTTCCCCATTTACATCTGGAAATTGAAATCCATGAGTGCTGCTTGATTTAGACATTCAGCTGTCTTCAAACTTTCTATGAAACCTGACCAACCAATCAACGTTGCTTGCAACTTCATTGTCAGTGATATTTCTACTGATAAAATTGAAGGCCTATGTATCAGACTGCTGTGGAGGCGAATTGTAGGAGCAACCAATTTGTTGTGGGTTGCGCATCTCGTCTGTGGATTTCATATGGACGGAGGCTGAAATGACCTTGTCTAGTCAAATTACCGGTTATGACACGCCCCAGTTATTTTTTTTACTCTATAGATAATGATATTGCGAGGTCATATGAACACCGGATTTATTGATGCCGAATCTACAGCGGTACCCATCCCCTGCTCCCATCTATTGCTTTAATCCAACACATTGATGGCATTGCTGTTTGATACACATATCCGGTCATTGTATGTTTTCAATTGCATCCATTAGGGCCCAGACACGAGTTACTGTCATTCTACCGCCTGTCATGATCGACTCTAGCTTGCACCTCTGGGTCAAGCCACAAGGTCGGGTAATTAAACCATGGAATCTATCCAATCAGGGTATACCTCACTATTTGATTTATCTTCACGGATTAGGACCCAACCATGAGTTGCTGTTAATCCTATCGTCTGTTTATTGATCTAAATCTATACGCAATAACGCCCGTGCACCACATAGCTCTCAGCAAAGCGTCGACTATAATTGCTTTCGATTTGATTGTCTTGGTCACTCATTGTCGTGCTTAGTTGTTCGTCAGTTGGTTTTATTTTTTTGTGGGTAGATTTATTTAACCCGTATATAATGTTCATCTGACTTGTGTCATAGAACAGTGCGAATGCAATACGCACCAAAAACATGATTATTACCTTCTTGCGTATGAATGATCATTATCAAGGTGAGGCGGGATTCAAATAGTGCAAATACACAACACTAATTCCCCATGATCGTCGCATCATTTACCTGTACATACGCTCTGCTGACCTTTGATATGGAACTCACCCTGCACATTTCGTCTCACCACGCTGACAAGGAATATAGGTGTATCCATAAATATATAAGTAACATTTGCCATGCATCATGATAAAATAAACCCATTCGTTTTTCACGACTAATGAAGACAAGGCACAATGAAGTTGAGATATATCTTAGGTGTTATTATTACATATCCATGCGTTTAGGTAGAACAGCAATATCCCGTTAGGTACAATGGGTACAGATTTAAATCTGTCCCTTGACAATTCATCGGAACATGTAGCTGGTGGAGTAAGGTTTTGGGTGTGTACATCCTATTAGCTGTTCCCAGTATGGATTGCATTTCCTTCAGTTGCAACTCGTCAATCAACTTCCTTTCTATAAGGTCCAAATATGAGACTGCGAAAGTGATGAAGGCCAAGTGAAACCTCAACGCACAGCCGATGCGGATATAAGTTGAAATATCAAACATAATAAGGTGAGATTGTAAATATACAGTTTGCAAATAGCGTGTTATTGCAAATATATATGTAGTACTTTTCAAGAATAAATAACCTATTTCGTAATATGTTGACCCATATAGAGAACACGTTATGATTAAACAAATGTTCTCTGAATACAAGGCATTAGATTTCATCTTTCGGTCGTCGTTGTCAAGCATTATTTGGAGTTGCAGAAACTGTGGCACTGTTAAAAGTTCAACGTTCATTGACTGAATCAACAAATTATCATATAGAAATATAAAAGCACGAATTCCTTATGTAGCTACAGATCATATCTGAAGCGGAAACGGGCAGTTGGAGTGAAACGTTTACGACGAATGCAGAGTGGTGGTCCGAGTAGATTTTATTCAGCACTTGATCACCAATGTAGATAGCAAAACAACATAATGCATCTACCCACATACGCCTATTAGTATGTAAAACACCATGCAATGAATTAGTGCTGATGCTTCGTTAGGGAGTAATACATGTGGCGGGGAGCGTAGAATTGACATTTGCCGTGAGAACAATTAGTGCCTACAAAAGTACACAATGTTCTCGTTGCAGATGCACCAATGAATGTACACTGACGCCTTCCCTATCAACCGAGACTGTTAAAAAAAAATGCTTATCGTATTCGCCTGTAAGTATTAGTCTCGGCTCGTGTTGCCTGTCTATTTCGTCGTTATCTTGTTCGGGATGAATATTTATTTGTGTGAAATACAGCTTGGTCGCATATGTAACAATATTCATACATTCTTGACTCGTGAGGGTATTGTTCAGAATAAAGAGTATCTATAGCTGCGATTGTTGCTCCTACCTACGATCTGTTATCCGGTTAGACTTAAGCATATAAGCGAGTCGGGTGTGGTACTGAGATATATAAAGGGTGTCATTCAAAGTGGCATTCAAGAGACAACATGTCAATCAGTATAAGGTGCACAGTGCAATAAACAAAATAAACTATTGAATGTTATTCAGCTTCAATTCGATTAACATAAGCGTATGGGTCAATAACTAAAACTAGACACATCAGACCGAATTGACCCAATAGGGCATACTATGACGCCTTTTATTCCAAGTAAGGTGCTTACAATCATGTACATATTCGCCTTTGTGTATATGTGGTAGATTAAAGGCTAAAGCAAGGACACCAGAGAGCCATTTCCCCATTTACATCTGGAAATTGAAATCCATGAGGTTTCTAAACTAATTTCACTGCGTGCTGCGCCGGATATTGACCTTGTCTGTCTCTGTATCAGCAGGGTTATCTCATTTCGATCTGCTCATTAAATCGACTATGGATACGACAGCTATTCCCATGGTGGTCTTTAGCAAGTATGATGGTGATAGTGATTTATCTGCTACACAGGTTATAACTTGATACGATAGGAATTGATTTTCATGGTACCATAGTTATCAGGCGATCATAGTGTGATAAAATACGCTGGGCGAAGTTGTGGAGTGATAGAAGGATTATGTGATGGTTCATAGCAGGACACGATTGCAATGGGGATGCTGTAACTTAAGATGAACACTTAGTTAGTCATTGAAATGACCCGCCCTCACGAATTCAAACCCAGAGGGATCAGCAAGATCATAATTTGCATGTACTAAAGTTGCAAAGTATGTTGTGTTTGATGACTGTCTTAATAGACTGATGGTTAATTTCTCAGATATTGGAAATCTTGTTGATGGGTTGACATGTTTTCAATTTGAATATAAATGTCTATAAAGAGAGGTAGAGTTTGACTGTGCAAGTAGGAATGGAGCCTTACGTTGCATTCTTCATTTCGTTTATTGCTGTATTTGCTACTTATGTCATTAATTAAATGCGGTCATACGTATTTGCATGATACATCATTAACTGCATGACGGCATGCCAGTATTACATTAATACTATCATGGCTGCACTCAAGCGGCAGCAAAATGCGTCTGTCTAAACACCTGAGTTCTCAAATCTAAATGTAACTTACTTACGCAGTGGGTTAGCAGCTATTTCTATATAGGTATTTACCTTGCTTTAGTAAACCGTAGCTATATTCCCTGCCGACGGCAAGCTGTAAATCATCACATTTGTTAATACCTAGCAAATACTATATATTGAGTATTCATCGATCTTTTTTAGTATCTGTCAGCGTGCAAGACAATAAAATTGGCGGACAAATAAAACAGCGCGAGATGTGCGAAAAATATATAATTGAGATGCATAATATGGAGCGTCGCATGATTCTGATTATATAACAGCCTAGATATTGTATTGAGTTAGCTTCAGTGGGAGTGCGAACAACGTACATAACGGGTGGATCTGGCAAAGCTTTATGGCGCTCATCTATCGTTTATTGAGGAACTGTGGTCACTGGTGGAATGCACAGTGCACCTGAAATGACAATAAAGAGCTGTACCACAATAAGCATCATCTGTAAAATCCGCCAGTACTAGCTATGTTGCACGCCAGACGTTTCAGAAACCATCATGAGCAGTACCAGTACTTCTGATCAAGGAAAACGATTTGCTTGTCGCTGGAAGTGTATACGGTGGCAATATGATAAATATGCGAAACATATATAATTAACCTGCACCAGCGTGTGTTGACGATACCAATACTTTAACCAAATAATGGCGACGGGGAGTACAATCCCAACCCCAACCCTCTTGAACAAAGGCTAGAACGCTAGAATGGAACAGTGATGGCGTTGAACACTTTGTATAAGTCGAAATCATTAATTGTCTTGGCAATAGAGAACCAGATGAAAACTTATCCAAGTTGCAATGCCTTATGGTGCTCAAGCATGCGTTATGTGGTCCACTTCGGTAGTGGGCGGTAGAAATCGCTAATTTAATGCTGACTGTTGTAGAGCATCACAGTTCTTAATTGCCATTGCTAGATGGAAACTCAGTTATAGCTGTTGTAAAGTGGATCGTTATATGTGACGCGCTTTTTTGTTTGAATAATGCTATTAAGGATATGATCGGTGGTAGCCAGGTCGATGGATGTAGGTTCTTTTATGGTTTGTGTACATAAGCTGTGTACATAGTATAATCAAAGCGCATTTGAATTGACCCTCGAACCCCTTTAGCCAGACGCGTTTGTTAACTACGCGCTAACTCATGTGTTCTGACATATTATATTGAGCAATAGATTTATTAAATATACAGGCCTTGTTGTAGTTATCGGTCGTTATTCGTGTTTCAACTCTTACCATTTCAAATTTAATCTGGACATTTTCTGAGCAAAAATTTTCATTTATCCGGATTTGATGCGTCCAGTCATCTATATATCGTTCGCAGAAACGTAAAGCAATATATTTTTTAATTCATACATTTGCAAAATCATAAGAGGGGCTTTAATCACGTTAATATGTATCACGCAACGACGAGCATCTTCAGCCATAGAGAAATGAAATTACCAAAGCCTAGTGGCAACGCTCTAAGGAAGTTGATTTGAATGAGCCATTTTCTGGAATTGGATTAGCTGTGTGAAAAAGTAGTTGGTTGATTCGCCGAGGTACGTTAAGAAAATTTAAATATGGTTTGCACAGACAACTTCTTGAGATGTTTTTAATGCGTAAAATGGTACCTTAGCTCTAGCAGTCGGATACTGAATTGAAGCCCATTCAACTCATTTCTGACTGAAGCTGTAGTATCTATTCACTTCTGACATGCATACTCATCAATGCCGCCTTTTGGCAGGTGCAACTAACTACTCAGATTATAACAGTATAAAGATATTAAAAAGTTTTTTTAATTTAGATCCCACTTGAATCGTACTATAACGCTAGCTAACGATTTTAAAATCGAATTATTCAGTCAAACATATATTGTGCACCTAACCATAATGTACACGCGTCTATTGACTATGTGCAATGATTATTTGCTCTCGTGTCTGACTGAGAAGGCTTTATATACCCTTACCAGATTGCTAACTTCTTCAAATACCAATTTATCCCGACGAACATTTGTTTGGATAAGTGTAATTGTCCATTTTCTAGTAACACACTCGCCTCATCAATTACTAAAGGCATTTGTGGACGCCATTTACCTTAGCTCATGCAATAACATTAACATCGCATCATAATCAATTTTCATATCATTTCCCACCTTAACCAGCATAGCCTATAGGAAAGGTGTCATGGTACGATAGCCACACCTAATCGCTGATAGAGACACCTAGCACGTTAGTATTCCAAATGCTCAATAGAGTTTAAGTTTCGAAAGGCATGGAGCACTGCTCATCTGCACCGTCTCTTACACATGTCATTCTCTTTATGCCAAAAATACCTGACTTCAAAGAATGTCAAGAGTCAATCTTATCTACATTTCTCAATATTACAAAAGGCGAGACGTGTAAGATTTCCTCAGATTCGGCCATGCAATCTGCAGTCTCACACTGTGCACGTGATTAGATCATGTCCCACTAGACACATATAATTGGTACGAATTGAACCACGAATGGTTTAATCAATTAATCAGGCTTTAATAAATATTAGTTCATACAGCAAGTACCATTGTTGGCGCTGTTGAGGAACAAATCCATTATCGTCGCTAGTTTTCCGACACAAAAGTGATCCAAAGCTATCGTCGTTACCAATGTGTTGTATCATATATGTGAAAGTGGCTTTAATCTTAAAGTATGCAGTCAATCTACATTTGTTACTCATTACAGCAAGCAATGAAGCATGTTTTAATAGCTATTAAGGTTGAGATTATTCAGATGATTTGTAGATGACAGCGAATTGACATGAATATAAATATCAAAGCTCACAATAACATTTGCGGACGACAGCTGGCAACGATTCTCTATAATATCGTGGAAGGGATGGATTCCATTATCGGCGTTCCTTACATACCATTGCTCTTTAGCGAAGGCAGGTTCATATCCATAAGGATAAATGTCAGAGTGTGATGTTTTAGGCATTGACAAAATGCAGCTGGTTCTCCTGAAAGTTCACTCTGTGTGCTCGTACCAAAAAGCCTCCTGACCAAAATGTTCGACCTCACATTGTAAAGCTTAGTTTCCACATTGTGATATTGAAGATATTTTTACTACAATTAGTGAGCCTCAACTAGTGAGCTAATATTTTGTTTACTTCGGATATTGTTGGTGACACTAATTGGCCTTGCCTAGACTAAAGATTCGATGGATTTACAACAAGGAATATAGCCTTACATTAATTACGTGTGTTGTGACCTTAAATATGAATCATAACTGAATGTGCCTGTAATGCGCTTGTGTAACAGATGAACAGTAAATCACTAAACAAACACCACCACCAAAATGTCGTTAGATTGGGTGAATGAAAGCGTCACATTTGTTCAACCCAAGAGATTGGCTTGTTTTGAAACAACACAATAACACTATGCTGTCAGAGCAAAGGGCAGTAAAGAGCCTATCGTAGGTAAGCTATACATAAGAGATCTGAGAGAAGTTTTGTTTTTCAACTTTCTCATATATGATTCGTACAAAGTGCACCACTTATGACTACAGGTTAACATTTACACTTAAATATTACTGCCAGAATTAGGTTGAAAATTAAATGGTGGTCGCGGTGGGTTTCACAGAACACATATCGAGTCCTGCCGAATCGCAATTGGCTGCATTACAACTGATCTCTGCATTTGAACCTCAGTAAACAAGAGAACAACCTAATACATGATTTCGCAAACACCAGTTAGCATACCCAGCACATCCTATGATGAATGTGTGTAAATGGTTGGCTCGGGTTTAATTGGCTTGGTGTCGATACCGGACCTGGCGCTTTTCTAGTGCGTATCTAGTGTCCTCGGTAACCGGAAAAGCGCACATTGTCTCGTCTCAGATGCGTCTATGGGTAAATATTGACAACTATATAAGCAATTGCTGACTTTTAAGATGAACAGTAAGGGTTATCGATGTGGGCTATCACTGTCGCCATACCTGTTAGATGCTGATATGATTCTGGCTTGATGCTGATATGATTCTGGCTCACTCATGAGCACTTTCATTTCATTGGTCTAGAATGTTCTGCCAGGCAGCACTACATTCCCGTTCCAATACACCCATGCAAGCCCATTGTTTGGTTCGCTTGTAAAAGAAGCTGATTAACATGTTCCGCTAGTGCTCCAGCAGGGAAATACAATCAATCACTTTTAATCGCTGCCTGGAGGAATACCTGTCCTCGAATGATTGATCGTTTCATCATACAAGTCTCTCACCTGCATTTGAAGATCGTTTTGCAAACGGTGCACCGCTAATTGCATCTGCTTTGAAACAAGGAAGGCTTCATTTAACCTAGATTAAGTGTACGTATGTTACTTGCATCTGCATCCCGAATACAAATTATGATTGGACAAGTAGCTTTGATTAAAAGAATTACTGCCTATAGTACTTCCCTCATTTCAATAGTTACGTGCTTAATTGAACCAATACCACGTTTCCTAGCACAACTGTAAAAACAAATTCATATCCTTCATAAGTGTTACAAATATATAAAAAGGGCAGACTCGTGTATGAAACACATTATCATAGCTATCAAAGAGCATTTCAAATTTACGCAAAATGGTTATTTTCTGCAGCTAATCTCGGGCGCCTGTTAAAGTGTTGAACAACGTCATTGCATGGGTCAGTCAACCACAGAGCATCAAAACACGCATCAGGACTGGCTGTATTAATATATATCGATTTTAAGGAACATTAATATCATTAGAAGATTTATCCCACGAAGCGTTCCTGCGCTTAACAACAATTGCGCATCCATGAACACAATATTTGTCTATTGATAAACGCAGCTTGTCAAGTGTGGCGCAAATAAAGTATGATTTGTCTATTGTCAGCCATATTTTTCGATTTTCCAATGTGAAAATTAGTGCATAATAGAGAATTTCATATTTTCGAAAGGGTAGGTAATTGATTCGTTCACGATCGCCAACGTATTGGGATGAACAACAAAACCTGAAGATCAGAATTGTTGTACCTGGCAACGAATGTACTTAATGGGAGCATAATTTCTTATGCATTCTGCGTATTAGCTGACCTAAATTTCGTGATATCATTATATAAAACGCAGGGAACCACATGGAGTGATACAATGTAGTATTATGTACGTCATTCGTCGGCATTGGTAGGGCCGATCGAAGACTAATACATAACGTCAAATAATAGATGTAGACGTGGACGTAATTACCAATGCAGAGGCATCAATGAGCAATTCTGTACTCAAACCTAGGAAGTGAAATCGATATATCTCTTACTTAGATAAGCTCAAATTCACCCAATGGATTGAAAAGCGAAGAATAACGCATTGTTCGGGAATATAATTGCAGAATATTGCAATTGCTATTCATATCATGGTGGCATAATTACTTTCACTTATGCACAAAACTGTGGCGTATAATTCTGCCAGAACAATTTAGGGTACCCTGGCGGCATAATGCTATCCATAGTGGAAAAGCGTATATGTGGACATTCCGTTTGATTGAAGCTCTCGCGGATATTAATATGGCATATCACAAGGTGGGTATAATCTGGCACTTCCGCTATCTTATTTCGGTTGACCATAGGAACGTTTACATGATAAAGCTATATATAATAACGTGAGTGGTGAAAAAATAGATCGGTTCCCAACCAAGACTGTATATGTCAAAACTACGATAATGGCAGAATATCTGGGGTCCAAAATATTTGATTGGCATTTCCATAGACTGTCTGTGTCCTGGGTTTTCAACGAGGGAGACCTTAACGACGGTAGTCACACATCCCTGTATATAGCATTGGAAACTGACCGGAGTGTAATGTAGTAGGTAAAATATTAAAGTCCGTACATGCCACTCATTTAATATTAATGCCAGACTAGGAAATATAAAATACGAACAAATGTGAAAACTCGCAAAATGTCCGCTCATGATTCTTAATAGTGGTTCAAATATCTATGTTTACGTCAGATACCTAGCGACTGGCAGCCTTATTCTGTTGCCCGACGATGACCACTTGAGGCGTACGAGATTGTAGTTCAGGAATTACCGAAACATTCCCATACTCTATGCTAAGTTGAGTCAACCTTTCAGATATCATAGGTGATGCTGAGCAGGAGTTTGTCTGACACTAAGGTTAAGCTGACAACTATGCACAAGCGATTTTGCCCGTCCTTATTGCTGTAGTATTGAGCATTACGTATTTATTTATGAGAGAATTATCGTCATCTTCCTATATAGATGAGTTTGAAGAGGCACTGTATGCTGCGCATAATATATCAAGATGCTTAATGGTACTTACAAAAATGTCAAGGGAGACAGGATGAGCGAGAGCTTCTTTCAGCTGTTTATGGTATTCTCCTCTTTCTTGTACTGTCGGGATCGTTTGTCGTTTTATGACCAAATTACTATGTTTAAGCATGTGCCTTTCATGTTTCCATATTGCTTTACGTAACAATTGCACGGCCATTCATTGGCAAGAGGCGCAGCTCAAGATCGAGTTCAGCTAGTGTAACCCCTTTATTACGCAGTTTATTATTCTTTTATTCGTCATACGTGGTATGTTCGTCGTCTCCACGATTGTTTCAGTATAAACTGGTGCATTGTGATGCATAAATGAACGCTAGCGTCAGGGTTATAAAATCACGAATTGCTTGTTTTGATAACCAGAGTACACACCAGTCGGGAAATATAACAAATCGCGCATTGATTTGATAGCTCTGATTATAAGAACGATGGCTTATTAGTTTACTCAAGCGTATATGCCAGATTTACATCAATTCTTTAGGCATAAAATGGCCTGCAAAATATGCCTCATTGATCTGTTGGTCTACGATTACTGTCCAAATTGTATATATCACCCCTGAATGCAAATATAGGAACGATTCCTTAATAAAACTATTTGAAATCGGCAGGTCAAAAATTTAGCTGGGCAAGAAAAAGTTTTCAAAAAATCAAGAATCTCCCTGTCCGTCACTGTCATCTGTCACCATTCATAAATACTTTGCCATGTGAGATTTAATGTCACTGAAATTGGAATCCGGTTTTTTGTCAGAGTGTTGATAGCAAGAAAATATTCGCATATCTACATTGAGTGATATTTGCAATAACATGCAAATGCCATGTATTGCCTAGCCGTAGTTTAACACCGAGCGGGCCTGGCATTGAATTTTTGCATCGTAAAACAAAGCTTTTATATATTACGTATGCAATGTTTAATATGTAGGGACCTTTGTTCATTAAAAGGAATCCTATTGCATGCATCCAATCATCAGTGCCTGTTTACTATGTTATCGAACAGTAAACAGTGTCATAAACTCTGGAGTGAAGACTACATACAATGCACGTACGTTATGTACACCGTTCCTGCTTTAAACGCTCGATTAGAGTAGAAATTACAATTCAACCTGTAAAATGTAAATATCATGTACGGAGTATAGGGTGAATCCGTAGGGCCCGTGCCAGGCCCGCGCGGTATTCTTGAGGATGCTCTACGAGGCAGCAGATAGTTTATGTCCCTTTCATCCCTTACGACTCAATACTCAATAGAATTCTATAGAACGCTTGGTTGTAAAGGACCTTATTTGTGTGTAGCTTGTAATCTACGACATGTTACGTGTGTTTATTTACATTATTACCTATAATGACGATGTATGTAATGCACGGTGCTTTAATTGGGTTTTTGGGGTTTATTTTCGTCGATGAATTAAGTATTAAATGCAAAAAACCTGAGGATGATTTAATTAATAAAAACAATTATTAGTCAATTATTAGAAAGGCCACACTTGTAAGAATTAATAATATTTTAATATGTATAAGAAACATCGGAAATGATCAATGCCGTTTTAAGCGTTTTTAGTGAAAATAATGTGCAGCATGCAGGCAACGAATAATGCATTTTATTGTAACATGGCGGCCTGCCATTTGTGTAAGAAATTAAGAGTCTAATGCTTTGTGCTTCAGAAACACGGAAGTTGCATGCATTCGGGAGCCAATCAAATCGACTGTGCGCCCATATCTTGTAACACGGTATGTATGATAGCTAAGACAAATACGAAAGTACATTATTGAGCAGCAGAGATGATCAAGTGTATCTTAGTTTACATTCGAAACTTGCATTTGAGCTCGAATCAAGGAGTCCAGATTAGCTGTAGCGTCAATATATGGCTGAGCAACATATCAATCGACGGAACTTAATTTTATATCTTTTAGCACAAAGATTTTTTTTCTAGCACGTTCTGGCACTCGCACAAACGTAAAACGGATACTTACACCACTTGTACACATAGACAAATGCTCTGGTGTGACACGGCCAATCCTCACATTTGTAATCGTATATTAGTATATAAATACTGACGACAATTGCATGACTAAAGCATGCGAAAATGCGCCCATGAAATGCATATGATGATAAAATGTTATGTGCATTCGGCTGCCTCTTGGTGTTAAACTACGGCTAGGCAATACATGGCATTTGCATGTTATTGCAAATATCACTCAATGTAGATATGCGGATATTAAAATCCTGTGTATTCATTATGCAGAAAGATACGTGTTTCAAACTTGTTCATGCGGACCGAAAATGTGACCAAGTATTAAAACTAGGCGATTAATTGCATGCTATAGCAATGCAGCATTAATGCTTGAAATTCACCGCTTCATAAATAGCGACAATAAAGTGGCATCCTGGTTGTTAACGGCACATGTCGTTTTATTGCTGTTCTGGGAAAATGCAAAATCTCGAACAAACGTGTCAGGACAACGTGGCCTCGCAACAGTGTAATACTATTTACTTTTCCCGGAACTCCATATGGCTCTTCAGCCACACATCAACACGCGCCAGCGCTGTTAGTTGCTGCGTAACACATTAAATTTCCCACTGATTTCCTTGAATAATGTCGCGTGTGTGTATGTTGGCATCCCTGTTTAACATCCGATAACATAATATAAGATACGTGTTTGTCAATGTTGCAACAGACTTCCAATCGATTCAAACCAGCATCATCTTGGAAGATTACCAGCCGCACAGGTTGCCATTCATTCCATGCCAAAGCTGACTAACGGAAACCTTTGAATAAAACTGGCTCCTGTTGATGCGTGGATAGATCTTTGTGTGTCTCATCGTGTTTGATAATCTGAAGCCAACATCCCATCTCTCTTCCTTTATCCACCGAAAACTTTGATTATAAAGCAGTTCAAGATTTCAATTCCAATTAGTCCTACGTCAAAACCGCAATGGCTATAATTCGTTTTATAGGAAGTAGTGAATTAGCGCGAAAGAACTCATTTTGTAGCGAGGATTGAGGTTATATGACAATGCATCTACCTTCTAGTCCGTATTTTATCAACAATTATTCGTTCAATGGGGATTTCCCATATTTCTATTTATTTAAGTCATGCTATGCCATCGTTGATATGCTCATACCACGATAAGATGTTGTTTACATTGCTCAATTCAGCGGAATTCACTACTTTGGTCAGATCGACCTTAATCATGTTGAAGTGCTTTTACTGACACCACACAACTTAGTATTTACAGCGCATTGCTTTTTCGCCGAATATATAATATATTATCTGTAATTTGTACGGGATGTATGCCATCCATCAATGACAGCATTATTTGATTTACACCATCGACAACGACTGGGTGATAATAGAATATCAGCTGGTCTATGAACGCCATGCTGTGAGGTAATACTTTTCACATGCATAGCGCAGTTATCGTCCGGCATGTCTTGAAAATCCTTGATATTTACTATTAGAGTGAATATTATGTATAAGTCGTCGAACGCCTAGCTTCATAAACACCTGGTTGTTTGCTAACATATGAGGCAACGGATGCACAATATACAACCAACAATATACTTAGCCACGTTCTAGGGATTAGTCTTGGCTTACTCATTTTTACCACATAGCCTCTCATTATTGGTATAAACGTACGAGGAAATAATCATCAAGTTTACGTTAATTTAACGATCATGGTTTGGGCATGTCGTTTCCGCAGCAATGCTTTTGTAAGTTAGCCCTCCCCGACAAACGGCTGACTCATCAAGTTAATCTCATTTTCTTCTCATTACATTTATGCTGAAATGAACGCTCGTCAAATTATTCTTTCAGTCAGTGATGGCGACAGGTAATGGAAAGGACATCCAGCCATAGAAATATTCAGTGTCCACGGCCCTTATCAAGACACTTTTATGCACGTGTCGGACTTTTTGTATTTAATAGGCTCTTCACAGTAAGTACTAGGTGCCTGCATTGTATTGCAAATAGGTCCTCACAGAAGGATATACACTCTCGCTTTACTCTCTTAGGCACTTTACGCTATATTATCTGCCAGTAAATATAAGCAAGAAATTTCTCATAATACGTATAAGGTAAGTATGAATAAGAATCTGCTATAAAACAAAATCGATCATCACTTACATCACCTGGTATATTAATTTTGATGCAAGGATTTAATTTATGAAAAGTGATTGCATTTTGACCAATTTTCTCAAGTGCTCAATATATTTCAGGGATAAAGCTTAAAACATAACAACTGTAAAGTACAAAACTTTTGTATAACATTTCGCTCGATAGGCCGTGTAGCTAGGAAAACAACAGCCGCTCTGTAAACACTCGTCGATTTATAGAAAAGGCTTACAGCCAGATACAGTGGCTGATCACGAATGCCACTGCATCATCCAAAGTGTCAGCCAAACCATGTACTGCTTTCTAGCTAATTTAAAAATCGTATGCTTAATTAATGGTGCAAACGTTACGTTTTTCATTCCTTTTCGAAAATGAGCGTCAAAATTACTCAGCGCAATCTTATCTTTATTGCGGTAATTGAGAAACCAATCAATGTATGCTTAATGGTTCATCGATACATTGGTAGCCAGTGACATAAGGGGGCTTGGGCACACAACATACTCTGCTGTAACTAGCGGATGTAGGCTAGGTTTCAGCACGTGCCTTTCCTATGCCTGTCGACACGATTAAGGAGTAGTCTCACCCATTTGTTGTTACGCATAACACTATTACCATCGAAAGACAACCCGAATCTTTGGTGACAATGCATTGGGAAGCGCGTTAGCACTTCCGGGAAATTGCAAACAGTATTGTCCAACGATAAATAATACACTGCCTGAAAGGGAATGATATGTTTCCAATGTATATTAGTAGCAATACATGATACAAGACGTCAATTCAACACATCAACCAAAACTAACCGGGCGACTACTGATACAAGACATTGGTGAATTGTCATTCTGCTGTACACTCTGCATTTGGCTTTATTACATCCATGTCTAGTTGTATAATCTGAACCAGTCGTGCAACGCTGAAGATAGCATACTTATCTGGATATTTCTCACGTATTATGGATGTCGAGAACTAGATATCATGTTCCAGAAAGCTTTGAGTTAAATTGCTCACAAACCATTAAATATGTCTGGTAGCGAAGTAGCGAAATCACGAGTCTGGGCAATGCAAAATCGGTGTGACTGGAATTCGTTGGTTTAGAGAGCTCTTCTGTTTCCATCCAGGTATGTTAACAATGAAAGCGCTAGTGTTGCTTGAACTGTGCCAATTTATTTGCTTAGAGTATTCAACACTGAAAGACCTTGTACCGGTCGTAACAACAAGTTTGAAACACAAACGATTGCATCTCTCGAAATATCCCCATTCATAGCATCCTTAGCCTGGCGTCAATGCACTGGAGAGATTGTTTGCAATAAAAGGTCACGCAGTAACCGTATCAAACATTTTGAATCCGGCTGCCAATTTTTTATATATAGTTACTATCATTGAAATGATTAACAGCGCAATTAAGATGGATACGTTTCCACCTATATGTAAGTCAACATGCCCAGTCCAACGAATCCTATGCAAATATCGGTTCATTCATCGTGACAATGATATTCTAAAATTAAATTATCTCATGTTGCCGATTATAAATTTTTCAAAAGTAGCATCGCGTAATGGCCATATTGAAATCTCCCAATCAATGGAAGCATTAAAGGCTTTGGAAGTACACCCTCACGAGGTTTTATATAGGAAGATCACTCTACCTCATACTAAAATGTTATCAAGGGATTTAATACTAGTGCCGCTCATGAATGCAAAATATTAGGCAAACTTGAGATGTCATAGCATTAATGCAAAGGAAGTCGTTTTGTTTACACCAGTGTTCCCACTCTCGGCTTTGTGAAGGTTGTAATGTTTCAGTTCACACACGAACCAACAGCACGATCATTCCTAAAGAGTTTTGTTAATTCCAAATGGACGCCGATTTAGGCGTAGGCGCCTTTGTAGATTAACCATAGTGCTAAGACATGCTTAAGTTGTTGGCATGCTAATGACAAACAATATTGCATACATGCAGGAGGCTGGCTGGCGTTTTCGGGATTCAAGTTGCTATAAACAGACCAGAATCGTTGTTTCGTTGTGAATGAGGGCATATTCAGCTCTGTTACTCTGATAGAGCCTCCATTTATCCCAGGCGCGACCCAACTGTAATCCTCGTTGTGACCCGACCTTACTCTCCATGTGGCCCTCCTCTAAGCTTTGGTGAATGTCCGTCCGGTATCCTCTCTAATCCTAATGCTGATTCCTGCCATGACCCAACTTTAAAACAAGCTATGACCTTATGTACTTATATCGACTGTGACATCACCATTGTTCTTGTTTAGATGGTAAAGTGATGATTTGGCGTGACAGTTAACCCGAGTATAGACCTTAAGACTGTTTTTCGTTTGGTGCATTTGTAGTAGCCACATTAACTGTGTGGCGTAGTTTCCTAGAAAGCAATGTTCGAGTGGAACTCTTTAACACGTGATGGGAAGGTGGTGGAAAAGTGAAATCATAACGTTACACGACGTGGCCACGTATCCGGGATCATAAACAAGCGGTGGTCATGATCAACTACAACGCGGACACAATGATATCCATACGTGTCTTATGCTTTGTGACCGGGGAATTTTATTGATGCTCGCCATAGATTAGATTGCTTCGTATATAATCATTACGAGCTAATTGTGTTTATCAAAGCTCTCACATTTTGATATGTGCGATACCATATATTACGTTGTAAGTAAGTTCAGTGGAGAGTAAGTAATTGATTTACCAGCAACATGGCTAACGATGAAATATTGTCACTCCGCCACTGAGAGCCTGTATTGTGCAGATTGCACTATCATGTCATCACATACAACACCCAAACTTGAATATCAAGCCAGAGGTTTAACCCTATCAGGTTCTTGAAGGTCCGACACATAGACATAGAGATTTGAGATTACTAATTAATTATTGAAGTTACTTTTGTCGTCAAACATATATGTGCACATTTACGTTGACATAATTAAAATTCTCTTGTACTTATATCCCATAACCTTACAATAAAGTAGAGGTAAACCAACGGCACTGTAGAGTCGTCCATCAGTTAACATTAATAACTCATTATTCCCTGCCGTACAAACGCATGAAGGTTCTTGGGACTCTTAGGAGGGTGGTTGGTTTTTTATCTCACAGACGTAATTCATTTAGAAAGAAGCATTTGGTAGTGCGCGTGTTGGCTAGCCACTTTTTAAGAAGTGAGCAACACGTATCATTCAGTATTAGAGACGGTGTTTTTATCCAACTAAATGTCACAATTCATTACTGCTTCATCTTCCTAGAGCCTCACATAACATATTTGTCACGTGCAGAGCATGTGACAGCTTTATGAAAGATTGTGTGACATTGCAAAAGTGACTATAACCTTGTTATTATCTTTATGAAGGATTGAAAGACGCCGTCGCGTATATATAGTAGGTATCGCTACTTTGCATAGACATCCCGATCCTCGTACTTAAGCAGCAAAACTGATGATGCATGATGCAACAGACAAGTATTTCAAATAATTCCAAACTACCAGCATCCCTTAGGATTACGCGCTATGTCGGTTGTCTGCACGATAGAATTTTCCACGTCATGGATAATGCCGATGCAAGCATTTGTGTGTTGGTAATACTTTATATATATAATCTAACTAAAACCAATCCACTGATTGCGTTCTATGTTTGACGCACCGCTGTTTTGTTGATCTACCTGTTAAGATTCAATCACAAGTTGTGTTATTGTGACCGTCCGCTTGTCTCTAGAAGTTTAGATACAACTACTCCCTACAGCAACAATCTGCCAGAAAGCAGGCTCACACTGAATAACCAAATTAACAACATCAACTTGCTCTCTGTGGCTTGTCTGATTATTGTGTAAGCATTCTGTCACGTTTGGTTATCTAGCCCCACATTTCATCACCAATTATGCAGGTTATTTTGCAATTCCCTTCGTGAAGGATTAACTGAGGCGGCACGTTCTTTGTAATTTTCCAAATGCGGATTAAATATACCTGAAAAACTATGACAATTGAAGTTTAAGGTGATAATCGTTATAAGCGGCTGAGAGGATACTGCTATCGATTTAGCATCGGCAACATTTGACCGATATCATAATGTTGAAGCAATCGTTGAACCCATTTACGGATCATCTACTCTGTACTGCAGAAAAACAATCATACGACAATAAATGTACCTGTGAGGCTCACGCCTTCTTAAAATAGAAATGGCATATAATCTTTCACTGTGCATCTTAGACCAATGGTTCGACTCTCATATGAGGCGACATTCCGTCATTGGCTGGTTCGTTCACGTTGACGCTGCTGGTTGAATCTCACTTAATTGTGTATTGAGTTCGCTATTTAATCAGCATGCAGTTCAGGCAGCGTCATTTTTTTTTATTGACAAGCATATAAGCAATATTTAGCTACCAGATTTATGCCAATCTGCTAATTTAACCTCTAGCCTCATCAATCTGCCATTCTCAGATATCATGCACGATAGTATATGCTATGAAATGTGAATCGTACGTTAGCATTGCCCAATTAAACACACGAATGCAGCCGGGTAAGGTTTTGTAAATAACTGCACCACCTGCTGGCAATGAAAGGCTCCTGCTGCATGCTTATAAGGGAACCTGCGGAACCTCGAACAGCGTCTGTCATGACCACATGGTGACGTCACATCTCATTATTATTTACTTTTCCAGGAACTTTACATGACTCGTCCGCCTCCCTTTATTATTCCAGCTGACCAATACACGCCATCACTGTGAATGACTGTGTGATACAACAACAACTCATTCGCCAAAATAATTGACTGAGGGCAACGGTTGCGTGTATTTCCGCTAACGCACTTTTCATGTGCTTACACCCCTACTCTCAAATGTACGCTGCAAAATAGACCATTTGACAATGCCGTCAGCGTGCTTTGTAGATCAGAGCTCGAGAAAAAGCTCGGTCTTTTTTCCTATATCACCTCAAACGCACAGTCTTGAAGCGGAGGTTTTCTCAAGAGTCATTTGCTTGTCAGCCGCTAATCTGGCTGTGTAGCGCTCATCGGGAAGTCACGGTATTATCCCATCTCCCCGGAATCATGCTGAGGCGCGAAATTGTAACACCTGCCGAGCCGTGTCTACTGCACATCAGCGTTGCTAACATCAAACAACGGCGAAGTCGGCGGAGCTCTGATTACAGGGGTTAGACAATTTATTCAAGTCTCACACAAGAAATTGTCGAAGCATAGAGACAGCAAAAAGATTAATATCCGAGATCTCCTATAGTTGAAACCATCATGACAGGCTGCTGAGGTGAATGGGGGATTAAGGGACTACCTTTCATATTCACAGATCCATGGCAGATATCTTACATAACATAGGTTCACGATCCGCGTCTTCGTTTTCTTTCCACATATCAGCCACGTGACCATGCGATAACTACACACACACACACACACACACACACACACACACACACACACACACACACACACATATATATATATATATATATATATATATATATATATATATATATATATATATATATATATATATATACATATATATAGAGACGTATATTTATATACATATATGTAAATACATATGCATATATTTAATATGTATATATATATATGTATATGTGTGTATATATATATATGTAAAGACGTATATATATATATACATATATATGTATAGACGTTATATAAATATATATATATATATATATATATATATATCTATATATATATATATATATATATATATATATATATATATATGTGTGTGTATATATATATATAGATATATATACATTTGTATATATATGTTTGTGTGTGTGCCTATGTTTATATTTGTGTATATATATATATACATATGCAAATATATGTATATTTGTGTGAGAACATACACAAATATATATGTATGTATATATATGTATGCATATTTGTATATATATATTGTTATAAATATATATCAATACATATGTGTACTCAAATATCGATATGTATATATATATATATATATACATTTTTGTGTGTTTGTATTTGTGTGTTTGTGTGTGCATGTTTGTGCATTTGTGAAACATGGCAAGTATTTAATCAATTACTCGTTTTGTGCTGCCCGATAGCTTCATACAAACAGTAATCCCACCTACTACCCACTTGTGAATCGTACATCGGAAAATAGAAGTGACAAAACAATTATAAACCGGAATCGTGATGTTCTAGAGCAATCATCTTTTCATTTTCACAGCCTTTCATTGCTATTTGCTACCATTATACAACGCAGAACGACCTTTTACATAAATGCACTAATTCTGCAACCAGTCGTTCTACATGAAACACAATATGATGGAATGATGGGTTGGGATAAATCCATCAAAGTCTATTATGAAAGGTAACCTGGTCCTAGCGACCTGCGCAACGTGTTGGGCCCCCAGACCCTGGCAGACCTTCTATAAAACGTGTTATTGTTAATAAGGCTTGGGTGTCAGCAGTTAATGAAAACGATCAATATCATCTTTGTACAGAGAAATCTCTATAGAGCGTTCCGTTAGAGTATGAACTCGTGGCTATTAGAAAGGATGTTTATTTTCAGAATGGGTAAAGATAGATATCTACTAGCGCCGGGAATATTTGTGCTTGAGGATATGTCCCGGTTACGACTGTAAACCTAAAGTTGGAAATCTAGGTATCATAAAACATAAAACATCTCAACAAAAATAGTAATTCACATGATATGTTTGTCTTGGTGAAACCTGTGAGGCATCGGAATGCATTTTGTATATTAACACATAGCATATTGATTTACCTTTGTTCGTCACGTCTATCCTATCCTGCCGACTGTTTGCGACAATAAATTTTTCCCCACAACATGGTTGCAATAACAAATGAAGTTCGAGTAAAACTATTTAGTGAAATATATTGCAAAGAGGTTACGTTCAAAGGGTAGTGCTTTCCAGTCAGGTGGCAACACATTAATAACGATGTCCCGCATTTGTATGTGTAATGCTGTGCATATAATCATCGCTTCATGCCGCTTAGAACCTACTACTATATTTATATTATCTGCACAGCTAGACAGATATCATGATGTTAAACTGTCTTTTAACGCATTTAGAGATCATGTCCGCTGTATTACAAAATGCTATATTATATAAAAGGATATATTTACCTGGGAGACTCCTTCCTGGCGCCTTTCTTAAATCGAAGTAGTATATCCTCTTGCATTTTTACTAGTGACTTCCGTAGCAGGATTACATTTCCAACTCATTTGCCGGCTGACACATAAGGCCGCATACAATCGTGGTCTGTTTCTTGGTGTGTTCACATTTGCGTTATGGATTGATTTTTGTATGATTATGTATAACGAGTTGTTATGCATTCGTGCTGGGTGTACGCGACCTATAAGTCTACTCGCCTCAAATAGTTTATTTCATGACCCTATTCTTGAAATTCCTTGGCCCATAAATACGGCATTTCAATCGGCATTACAAGCGGCACATTCGCACGACGGCACCCATCAGACAACAATTGTTATAGCCCGTCTTGGACTTTAGAGGGACCAGCATATTAGTAATATCCAGTTGTTCTGATTCACAATACAAAGCGGGTTTATTCAATCGCATCATAAAACAGCCCTTCTTATTATTATGTATGATAATGTGCGTCATAGGCTGTAAGTCGTATATGGGGTTTCAGTTATGTAGTTATATTTAGTGAGTGCGATGCAGTCTGGCTGTGATAGCAGTGAGATGAACGTGTCTAGTCAGACGACAAGGTGTCATTCGCTGCGAAGTTCATTATGCGATATGATCTTTAATTCATCCAGCATTGTCTGATCTCGCAACTCCCACGAATATGACAAGATGAATCTCAATATGCTCTATGGAAATATAATGAAATTAAACAGCTTTATTATGTCCGCCAGCTGAATTATTGAGCGCAGCGCAGTGACCATTGACTAATCACGCGATATCCGCCACAAGCACTTTATGTAGCCACATCAGTGACCTTATAGCTAATGTGGCAAGAAGCCACCAGCGCAGACATCCTCTACTACCAATCCTCCCGAATTTCGTACGTTGTGATTTTCCAGTATTGTGAAAAATAATGCTTACAGAGGCTCAATTTGTCGCACTTTGACGAATGTTGAGGCTCTGTGAATATGAATAGTAGTATTGCCCTCTTGCATCAAAGATAACAGCAACCTTAGTTTTGGCTACTTTCAGTAGTGTCCTCAGATCAAAGACGGTTAAACAACATGCTGCGTCTGATAGTATGTGGTGATTATCAGCGTACCAAGTATCGTTATTGAAGAGAATCTCATAAATGGCAATTTACTTGATGCAAAAATAACAAAGAGCCGTGAGCGTTTATAGTCAATTGCATCTTATGTCCATAAGCGTTTGATATGAAGTGATTAAATGCCACGAAATAACACACATATTGGGGCGTGTGCTTAGGTAAGCTACAACCTGCTCTCCTCTTCCAACACACCATGGTCTAGCGCTTATCTGTAAAGATGTATGCGCACCCCACCAGGCCAAGTCTTACTTTAGAGTTTTTGCGGCCTAAAACATTTCATTTTAGTTTATGGATCAAAACTCCTATGGAAGAATAGTTTGCGTACATAACTGATGCGAAAAGAGAATGCACTTGTCGATAATTCCAAAATATATAAACATTGTTTTTCATAAGGTATCGTGTCTGACATGAAATTAAAAAACCACTGTCTTAATAAGCCGGTTTGCTACGTTACTTGTCACGTTAATATTTCTAAGAGCTTTATGGCAGATTTTTGATGTACCGTATTATGCTTTGTTGATCAACACAATGGCTCACGGTTCACTAGTTGTCTTCTCCAAAGACTGTAAACGCATAAACACAGACCTAAACGCTAACCGACTACGATAAATCTAATAACGCAACGTGCGATGTGCACCTGAGCATGACAGTAATAGTCCAAATAAACCAGCTGTTGCAATAGTGGCAAAGTCTGACAGCGCTAGTGGACCATATCGATCACACAAATAACATTAGAAGCAGTCATGGCACGAGCGAAAACCACGGGCTTAACACCATACAGTCGTGTGTAGACAGTAATGTACAATTAGTTATTTCATATATCAAGTCATTATGTCCATAAAATTGGACAATCCATGTCATTACCATATGTACCAGGGCCACAAAACAGATTTTTAGAACGGGGAAAGCGTTAAATAATGCATAAGTGTGTAAACATGATCGGTAACCTGGGATTTGGTGAGGAACGCACTTGCTGTTTTTACCGAGGATGCAGTGAATGTTATTGATGTGGCAACACCAACCGCCGTTGTAATGCAGTAGACACAGACAAACAGATGTAGTCGAGGTATTCCGACAGGTGGCACTGCCTCGAAATACTGAAGCAATACATGTGTTTGAACCATATACTAAATAGCAGTCGCAAACGAGTAGACGAACGCTTCCCTCAAGTTGACACCTGTAGCACCATTATAATATGGCTTGCTGGCCTGATATGCTGACATATTCTTGCCAAATAACTCGGTCAGATTGTCTCATGCTACATTTCGTGGCTGGCCAGCCTGGCATGAAATAGATCCGAATCAAATAGTCATATATTAACCAATATTATCCTTTCAATTACAAAAGCCGTGACAATTGCTTTATGTAAATAATTGCCGAATAAAAACGAACGAGAATCAAGTTATCCACAAGTATCCTGAAATGTTGAAATGGGATGTGCAAACCGGCTTCGCATCGCATGTCTCTTCACAATACAATTATTGTTAAAAAAACGATACCCGCATGGCGGTGGTTATCAGAGATGGTAGGTGACATTTGCTTTTTGTCATGATCTTTCTGCACATGGAACTGTCTTAATACGACTTTATTTTCTATCAACGATTGCATATGGTATTGGCCATTTTGGACTCAAAATGTCGTTTCCATTCAAGATGCTGTATGTTATTGTCAACCTATATCACTGCATGCAATATTTCATCTACGAATTAGCATTGTCCATTGAAGGGATGTATGATATTGTAGATCTGATATGCTATGTGCTGTTGGCTGTCTTAATCTCTATAGCGTATTGACTCTTTCAGGCCCTCCACATTTATGTTTGTCGGAATCACTACAAGGCATACTATAAAATAATCTCATACCAGGCTGCTTTTACACGTGAATTCATGCTGCAACACACGATTGACTGGTCTTCATTTACATGCTGGCATGACACAAAGAGATACTTATCAAGTCATGTAGAATCTTTTCTTTAACACGTTTTTCTTGGTTAAGGTGTGGGAGCATCAATTTGGGGTCCTTAGGGCTAACATATCTCTGCACAGCAGCACAGCTCTGACACTTTGTAGTACATATTGGCACAAACACTGCATTGTTACACCAGCGAAATGGTAAGTGCAGTCTCTACCTTACTTTGAAATCACATGTGGTGCTTTCGCGTTTTCATGTGAGTTTTTGTGTCATTTCCGACTGAGCTAAATATCGTTACTCAATCATTTAACTCTTTGGAGTTTATGAACATAAGTTAAGGTACAGTACCTATATAAAAGGAGCATGAGTCATTTACGTATAACCTGGCACATTTTGGTACGTAGTCGTAGTGACGTATAATCGCTACTGATCATTACAACAAAAGATTGATGCTTAATCGTCCTGTAATATCACACTAGCACCGAAATATATTTGGAAAAGTATCGTTTTGTTGGAAAGGAATACCGTGCGTATGATAAACAGGCAGCGCTATCATTTCGACCGCTGTTTAAAGGCAGGTTTCAGCTCGTTGTACGCTGCATCTCTTGATTTGTCGGTTTTAGTCAACAAAGCTGGTTTAGGCACATACTGGTATCAAGCTGCCGGTCTACTTATGTAATACAAATTATAATTATACTATATTGCATTTTATAAATGATGATATATGATGCTATATATGTCCAGGAGGACTTCGTTAATATTGTTGGAGCGTGGCTCATGAGTCTGTGACACGGCCTTCACCTCCACTACACTCCTCTCAATGGGCTCAGGGTGCGCAAAGGCAACGGAATACCATTCTGCTCTCTTACCCTGTGGTTCGTGACTGGACGTCGTTCTAGGACAAAGTGAGCTAAATGTGATGAATCACACCAACGCGAGAGCTGGCCTTATCATGTACACACTAGGAGAACCCCGATTCTTGACACACGAATGAATCATGCAGAAGAGTCGCTGTTCATCTTATCAAGGCATGGTGACATTGCGTGACTTATGTGTGTTATTGCGAGCTTAGAGTGTAAGGATGACGAGCAGTGAGACCGCATTGTACTCAACCATGATTAATAGAGGAACTTTCCGGAATTCACACGGCGTCTCGCAAATGGAAAGACTTCCTAACCTACATGACTGTAACGTATGAGATCGGCTGAATAAGGGTTGTTTCTCGAATGGAATAGCTGTAGCTAGTTCGACGGTGACAAGGATTATGGTACAATTAGCG
Organism: Urechis unicinctus; assembly: GCA_034190875.2. Taxonomy (NCBI): domain Eukaryota; kingdom Metazoa; phylum Annelida; class Polychaeta; order Xenopneusta; family Urechidae; genus Urechis; species Urechis unicinctus. The sequence goes on along the minus strand of CM067343.1, from coordinate 11,021,364 downwards.
AGATGGACACAATGCGAGGGCGGTAGCTACAACAGCCCACAGACGCATAAGTACCCCCCTTATTCGGGTTATCAAGAGATAACAGCTGCCAAAGTATCCACTGATAATATGCGAATATGTATCAGACCTCACTACTGTGTACATTAGAGTGAAAATAATCCACGTAAAAACGCCGGTTGAAATCTAGCCAATCTGTGTGTACATCGAGCACTGACTATAACATCTAGTCCATCTTGCTCGTACAAGGATCCGTCGCGGATGAACGCGTCATGGAGCGCTGAACATGCCTCAGTAGGTGACATGGTCTCAAAGAGGTCGTTTCTGCAACGGAATAGCAAACGATAGGCGACTAGCACCATGAAGTTTATGAGTTCATGTCGTTTGGTAAGCGTAATGTAGGAGTCGGCATCTTGAGCCTTAATATGAACATCAATATAAATTATGATTCAATCATAACTGACTATGACATGGAGTACGATTGGAAATAAAAAGTACTGCATATAGGTCAAACCAACTTGTGAATTACCATATATACGGTTCTGCTCAAAAAGATATATATGAGAAACGGGATGTAGGTGTCATAATTGATCAGTTATTCAAATATAGCAAACAAGTGTAGCGAAAAGGCAAACGAGCGTTCTCCAGTCACACTGGCGGGGGATTTTTCCAAGGGTACAAACCACTTGTAAGGTCCCATTTCGAATGTGCAATTCAGCAGGGGTTACTATACCATCAGAGCAACATAAATAAGTTCAGGTGGAGATAGGGGCAAAGCTGGATACTTGTATGTGTTAATTATATTAGTTACAACGATTGCACTTGCTGGGACTGACGCCTTCTAAAACACGACGTTCCCGTTGGCATCTTACACAGGTTTACAACATGTTCAATTGATTAGATGATATCCACGGGATTTGCTTTTGAGCTTTGCAGCCTTCAGCACTCATGATTCCAGTGACATACGTACGCCTTGACAAAATCTATGGTCAGGACGAAACAAAAACAATATGGCTTTTGCAGTCGCGTTGTGATCCCTCCAAAAAGATTACCGCCAAACAGAATTTTTGAACTATTGTAAACACCTTTTCAATGTGAATGTGAGGTACAAAGATCTCGAGCATGTTTTAACCCGGCTGTATTGTAATACTGTGTAATTGCTGTAGCGTATTTGTGTCAACTATTAGCAAGGCATTAAGGGCCAAGCAGCCGCATTGACCTGACTCAACACTGTGAGGTCTTAGGGTGGATATCATTGTCGATCATCGTTTATCAATAATATGTTGTTCTGAAAAACGGTAATAATATTTTGTAAGTTATAGCAGCTTCAATGGATTAGCTGGGAACAACTTATGGACTCTTTCTACACACATAGAGATTGTCTAATGATACGTTATATACGTGCTGCAATTGAATTGCAATAGTACATTCAGACTTCTTTTTAACATGCGAACAAACGCTTTAACCACTTCTTGGTGCTTCAAACTGCATAATTAACATGTCGTCCTCTTCTACTCTAACGTTACAGATAGAGCCACATTCAATACATTTATTAAACAGCACAGGACGCTTCTCTATTGAAAACAAATACCATTATATACCACACATGTAACGATTAGACAGGGCTTCATTTGCATAACAACGGGATCTCACTTCGCGTACATTGTGCAAGTTGACTGGCATAGTCGGTATGGCAAATAAGCTTTTGGGTAAAGGCTATGCAACCAATTATAACGCATTACAATACTTAACAGCTTACAATACGATGATTTGATTACCATTCAGTAAGTAGCGGAGATAACCGGGAAGCGCCTACGAATTATCTGATAAGTAAGTTATCTATTGTGCGTTAAAAACAAGTTCGAATATATCTTGGTGATTAGAAACAAGGGTAAGTTAAATTCAAATGAATACATTACAGTAAATAGTAAAACATTGTTATGTATTTACCCGAGCAATAAAACTGTTATCGTTAATTGTAGCTCTCCTGAAAACGTTACAAGCGTGTGCCCTTCAACTTGACTCAGTTGGACCTAGCATGGTTGGCTGCAGCGTGATGTTGGGGATACATTTAATAATGTTATCAATAATTCAAGGGTTGCTTGTCAAATAATTTGGTTAGCGTTCAGCTTACCATTGGTCGAAATAATGAATTAGCGTCGCGTGCGTGTTCAGTAAGCTATAACAGCTTGGTAAGGTCAGAAAGCTTACATGAATGCAATACCAATGACGACACAACCATGGTACGACAATCATGTAGTTATGTAAGTCATTCTCTCGGACTGTAAACGCGAAAGTAGTAAAGAGACAATGAATACCTCCAGTCCACACATTTTAGAACATAAAAACACGGGATTGGAAGCATATATGGCTAGGGTTATCGTGAAATCATGATTAACGTGAATCTGATTAATGGATGGTTTTAAAGACATGATGTTACTGTCGCATACACCGAACAATAATTGCAGCAAGATTTCTGTCTTTCAAAGTGTGTTTTCACCGCAGTAATCGTAATTGCACAGGAGTTATGGCCAGACTGTAATAGAAAATATCAGGGATGTTTTTCCAGGACCAAGAATATAAGCTCACTACAGCTCCATGGTCAATGACAGGCTTGCATGATCAGCAGATGCACGGATGTCTACGATGCTACGTTTGTCAGCTGCTGAGTGTCAAAAAGAGCTGTCATAAACCATGGTAACCTGCATTTACCGCTTAATTACCTCCGACGAAGTAGCCTAACTCCCTCACTAATTTATTTAGCTATAAGAGCGCTCTGTGTGGGGGCCCCATGTGCCTTTATTGCTGCTTTATTGTTGGCGTTAATGTTGCTGCTCTTGGACGCTTTGTGGGCTTTATAGGCTATGGTATTAGTCGTGCTTCCGTATGATCTTGAGCGACACATTTTCTGTTATAGGATGTAAGGCGCATGCGTCCATGTCATTAGACTGGATGATCAATGATACTAGCCCCGTGTAGAGCTAACTTGTTTACCAGGTCCAATAATGATGACACCAAACGGCTTGTTGAATAATTGACGCATAACCATAAGAAGCACAGTTTACCCTCACATAATTCTATGCGTTGCGTTTGTGCGTAACAATAGATCATCAGCAATGCATCTAAGAAGCCAAAAGTTCTCGGTGTTACATTGGGTTTTGAATAATTCATCACTCGCGCACCAGCTGAGCATAAGATGGCAGTAACAACGCTACCCAGAGACAAATTTGCGAGGCTGCGAACCATAAAGTTTTGCCCAGTCTATTGACTAACCATGGGTATGACATAACCATACCGGCCGAGTGATAATTTCTTTGGAAACTCTTGTCATCGGCGATTGTAGCAAACTGTAGTGATACTTTCTTATTTTGTGAGCATTGTTCTACTTGGGTTAGCGGTTTACGTCACGGTTATTCTTGGTATTTTAGAACTTAATTCAGTCACAGAGAGATAAAACCTATACACGTGATGGGAAATAGTCAGCGCTGACAGAGGATGGCACTTCTAGATACATTTTTATCAAGCAATCTCACCGAATGCGTGATGTCTTTGTGACAAGACAATATGAGTCAAAATATCATCGTAAGTGTCCAATCATCAGCGTGTATGCAAATATGTTGACACTGTTACAAATATTATGCGCTATTTAATAATACTAATATATAGAACTGAACGATAATCTAGCAACCATTGCTTAATTTGTCCACTGCAGTCGTAAACGTAGCACATGGCTGATGACCACCCATTACGTACACAATGCTGTTAAATGGACTGCGTATACAGAATATGCACTACACCCATGCACAATGTGAGGCCTTAACATGATCCATCGAAAATCATTTACCTTTCGCTCAATTGCGCGACGCATCGTTCTGCAGCTTTTGTACGTGGATAAATTAAGGGGACATTTATGATGCATTACAATATATGCAAATGCAGTGGAGCAAGTGGGGGTGTAGGCTAATCATACGATTTGATTCAATACATTGGTTTTAATGGGCTGTACAGGGCTCTATCAACGCAGGGCAGTAAGGCAATATGTCTGATATAGGTGAACACATGGGAGAAGAAGCTCAGCTAAGTCACTGCTGGCAAAGACCGTATTACTGCCTACAGACGCGAGATTTAGGGGGCCCTCCCTAATCACATCATCCACATAATGCAGCTTTGGTTGAACATCGGCTCTGGGTGGATCTGTAAACTGAGGAAAGATGATGCATAATTTAGGATGATTTGGGGCCATGAAGACGCATGTTTAAATCTGGCCAAGCTCTGTGTGTTACAGAGTAGCGAGTTTAGTCCCTCAGAGGCTCGGAATAGCCCTGTTGGGGTAGTGTATGAACGCCTGAATCACATATTTCCACCTGAAACCGAATACGACATATGGTTTAAATTGTTTTTGCGGATGTTAAAAGGTAGCGCCACATTCAATAAATCACAGCACAGTGCTATACCTGAATGATGCGACACATAGCATAGAACTTTAGCCAGCAAGTCTTAGCGTCATCAGTAATTTTGAAGGTCGCTTGCAGACGCTGCCGGGTGGAACGATTGCGATGTTGCTATTGGCGGATTGAGCTCGTGTGACTTTATCGCTTTTACAAATGGCAGCCACAGATTCTTTAGCTAAACAGTTTGCAGCATAAAGTTTTAATTTCAATATATATTGCTTTGTACACCTACCAACTCTGCACAGCGTCTTTGGACCTGAGCTAGCCTGTTACAAGAATTCAACATATCTAAAAATAGAAAGCAAGAGAATTAGATACTCGTCCCATGCATTATCAGTTGGAATGCAGATAACAAACAGTCGAGGTTTTCAATGCTTTGATCAAAGTCTCCAACAATATAAATATCTGACAAGCAAAGTTAATTCAATACAATATATAAGATTTATGATGATGCTGAAACTACAGCTAAAAACGCCACTGAATTCTAATAACATTTCTTTAGATTAAAATGATGTCGATCTTTCTTTATTACTTGCTGCCAAAAAAGCAGAATGATATAAGTTTACTGTAGTTTACAATAATACATAAAGAATCGTCAACAACACGTGCAACCGTGTGAAGCATCGCGCTGGCATGTGCGAAATGAATGGGCATTTTCCAAGCAATTGGACTTCAGGATGTGTTCACGGTGAATCTAAAATGTAGCCCTAAATGTTGTGCCGTTCTGTATTGTATATCGTATGGGTGCAATAGGCTTTCATGCTGGTATATGTGGCATCACAGCAGATGCGGGGATGACGAAAATGAGCAGCTGGCTTGATTCCAAAAGAGAACAAACATATAGGGCTTTACTCATGCAGGCATAAATACCTTAATTTCCGCTCTGATAAGCCGGCGTATCTCCACCACGCCAATATGTTGGCTAATTCACACCTGACCTGCACATTAACGATGGCTCATATAAAACGAATTAAGCAAGTATGCAAATTTATGGTAAATTACTGCACAAAGAGTCTGACGGCACATACCTGCTGTAACTTAATAAAGAGTGAATTCGAGTGGTATTTCAATGAGTTCGGTGCTGTAATCATAAATGTACATGGTTGATGGCCACAACAGGATAACACTGTGTGGAAGTGTATGCAGTTATACCGATTGGTCTTACTCACTGACGCTTGCCTTTCAAGCTAAAGGAAAGAAGACGATATCATGAAAAACATAAATCCCGTCATGTATAGCAACGACCAATATAGTAATACCTAAGTTTAGATAACCTATATATCGGTCTGATCTTCATGCATGACTCCCCGTGGCAAGTACAACATCTATATGGCACAGACGTCTGTTCCCCTGTGTGTTAATCCTGACTGGCTCGTTGCTGAACACATATCAACGACCTAATTTGTGCAATGCTAGAAACACTTTCCCGCATGTCATGTGTTCGAGTTTCATCCGCATCAGCTGCGTCCTCGATGAAGATGGGACAGTGCTAGCAGCGTCACAGGTGCTCACCATGTAGCGCACTAGTGATGGACACAATTACGATTAACAACATTATCTATGAGTATTGCAAGGTCGGCGGCTATAACAGCCTGCAGCCGCAAAGAGTTAAGAGACTTAAATGCCCCATTGATGGCATTATCGGGAGCCTGTGGCTGGGCTACGTGTCTGCTTGTATGTACAGAGTTTTGGTGGACACTGCTTGAGTTTTGGTGGATATATATATATATATATAGATATATATATATATATATATATATATCACTGCTTGATTTGAGTGACCATATATATTATATATATATATATCTATATATATATATATATATATATATATATATATATATATATATATATATATCTATATATATATATATTATATATATATATTTATATTTCAATATTTACCTGGTTGGTCTTGATATTAATGTACAGCTATTCAGGGCAATTTGAATCTATGTCATCTATTTAAAAGGCTTAGTTTGGGATCGTATTGATGAAATACTGGCATGAACATGATAGAATGCGAGTGTACTTACTAAGGAGTACACGAAAGAGAAGTGCTGCAGCAGGAGATGGTGTGGATATCGATGGTTCAGAATTCGATGGAACTGTGATTAGTATAAACATCATGCCGGGATAATTGTACTCGCTTTAACGTCGAAACAGGTGCTGACTGCTTAGCTTGGAGGACTCCCTCGTGCCCTTGCCCGGCTCAAATATATCAGCACTCAACCATATCTGTAACATAGATCGCAAGGGCAGATCCCCAATGATTTGGATCCACAGTCTCATGTGCTTTGGTAAGTCTTCTTGAACGGATGACGGACAAGAGTATTTTTCATTTGCATTCTCACTACATAGTTCATTCGAGTGGGCCCTCTTAGTGTGGCTATAAACTCTGTGGGCAACCGGCCAACTCACATCGTGGTAACACGCGGTTTTAGATTGCGCAACACGTTATTGGTCGTTAACGTCTGCAACGGGCGGAGGTTTTGTGATAACACAAGTCATTTATAGATATAGGGTCATTAAGCCAGTTTTGCTATAATGGTTAACATTTTCCATAAAATTATCGCCTGTGATAGTTATCTCATTTACTCCCTCTCTCTGTGTTACTTCTATAACTCCTCTTTTCTCTCAATCGTTCGCTATGTCTCTGTTGCCCACTCTTTTTATCTCCCCCTTTTTTTGATCCCTCTCTCTTTCTTATCCTGTAGCTTTCTTTGTTAATAGCTCCCTCTCTCTTTCTGTCTTGTTGCACTTCTTTTTTGTCTCCACCTCTCTCTCTCCCTCTCTCTTTCATTTTCTCTCTTTCTCTCTCATTCTGTCTCTCTCTCGCACGCGCACACTCTCCCATCTCCTCGCTCTTCCTATCTCTCTCTCTTTCTCGCTCTCTCTCTCTCTCTCTCTCTCTCTCTCTCTCTCTCTCTCTCTCTCTCTCTCTCTCTCTCTCTCTCTCTCTCTCTCTCTCTCTCTCTCTCTCTCTCTCTCTCTCTCTCTCTCTCTCTCTCTCTCTCTCGCTCTATCGCTCTCTTTTAGTTTGTCGATGCTGTCAGGAGAGGTATGTGCATACGGAGCCATTGGCAAACTGTAACAAGACAGGCCAAAATCACTTGTAGCTAGCAATGATCCCATGACATGAACCATCATTAAGATTACTTCGCCACTTTTGTTCCTGTTCCGCACAAGGATTGTCGAATATATTCGTATGACGACGTATATATGATTCATTGGTGGTTTAAGCCTAAAGAAGGGCTCATTTATTTTCAGTAACCTTTCCTAATAGCCGAAAGTGCGTCTAAGGTCAATTTATTGAGACAGGGTGTCATCATTCTTCACACCCGCAACTGAGCGGTAATGGTGCTGTCAGTAACGTTGCTTTATACGCACACTATGTATATAATACGCGTATGATTTACTTTTGCTAATGGTACTCGTGCAGAAGTCGAACGATAAGAAGAGCCTCCTACTCGCGGACATGTAATAGGTAATGAATCGGAGACCTTGGTTCAATAGCGAACACCTTCAAAATGTACGTCTTGGACACTATAAATGTAATGAGGTACAGATAAAAGGTTGCTTGGTTATTGCGATGCAGCTCCACTTAACCTGCATGCTGCTTGGTATCGAATGAAGTTCACAAAACGCAATAGCTGTAATTGTGGACTTTTTAAATGATAAACTATGGAGTCGCTGTCTAAGCAAAGCATGGTGCAATGTAATCACTTCGGTGTTTCAGCCACAAGAAAACCGAGACAACAGCTAAGTTTTCCCCTGGGATCTGGAATCATTAGAAGTTATTGACCTTGTAAGGACGCTTTCGGTCACTATTGAGAGCCATTTCTTTTCATTCTCGTCTGCCAATAACCTGGGTATTAGCCTATACCTGTTAAACCACTAAATCACTTCAGTACCGGCCTAAATAAGCAACCGAATGCGTTCCTCTGGGGCCTCAGACAGGTCATTCAATAAATCGTGGCGACGCTTTGACGGCTGACTGGTTTATTTTGTATCCATTAGCTTTAAGCTTAGAAATGAACTTCTTTTGCATTGCTCTAATATATTTTAATATTCTTTCCGCTTCCCGAGACACCAGCTGGTTTATGATAAATTTCTTGGCGTGCGTTTCAGCATAACCGTGCGATATCCCACCTTGATATCGGACTGATTGAGTGCTATATTTGATTTCATGGCCTTACATTTCAATATGCTAGTAATATATACCGCAGGGCCTTTTGACGCCATCAACGTTGATGTCTTGTTATTCCGATACAAAACTGTATTCCAATATATATATATATATATATATATATATATATATATATATATATATAATATATATATATATATATATATATATATATATATATATATATATATATATATATATATATATATATATATATATATATATATTTGCCATATATATATATTTTATACATTTATATATATATAAATGTGTGTGTGTGTACGTGTATGCGTTTGAGTGTGTGTGTGTGTGTGTGTTTGTGTGTGTGTGTGTGTGTTTGTGTGTGTGTATATGTGTGTGCTGCAGACAGCATTAAACTGCTCTTGAAGAGAGGATGTTTGACTGAATAATTGCTCTAGTAACAAACACGGGGTGATTACCCCGTTTTTGCGCTGAACACCAATATCAGTCAAAGCCGCCAATAAAGAACAATAGTCTCGCGTTTAATTTGTAATCCAAGCTATTTTTAAATGCTTCACGACTAACTGCAACTTACGTTACTTATGTCGAAGATTGCGATGTGTAAGCTATAGAAAGCCTTGATCAACACAAAGTCGGACTTCTAGCCCCCTTACTTTCCTCCTGTTAATTGATCCCGACTCTATGACTTTTTTGTCGGACTTTTGGTCGTCTCTCTGGCCACAATATCATCTCATAGAAACACTGTCCCGATCCACACAATACTTACAATCGCAATATATTAATTAAGAGAACAGTTCTGGAAGATATTCACGGTATCCTCATTAATGTTTTTATTCAAAACAACTGAATCGCTACATAACGTGTACAGTGTAACAAAATACAGTAGAGTCTGTATCGGTGAAGATAAATTAGAGAAAATGAATCAATACGTCACGTTTAATGGACAGGCGAGCAGGCGGAAAAGGCTATTACTGCCTGTAAATGTGATGTTTAAGGGGTTTAAGTGCCCTCAATAATCTCTTTCCTGGCAAACTGCAGCGGGGGTACAGTGCCTGCCCACTAGGGATGCACCCCAGTAGGGTACCGCACTGCTTGGACAACTCATGTAACACGGTAAGGTAACTACTTAGTTGTATTTGTGAACGAACGATAATAAAACCGAGTACGAAGATAATTAAGTCTCTGCATCCAAGACCACCCCAACCTACCCATAAGTCTCCTCCCTGTGTTTCGTTCTTTCTCTCAAACTTTGTGTGGACTGAGCATGGACAAGGTCTCCTTAACTAGGAACAAGGAAAGGGGAATACGCGTATACGTCTGAGTTTATATCCAATATGATGCAGCAGGCGCCACAGACGCAATGCATCATTAACAGCGTTGTGACCAAGGTGTTGAGCGTGCGGGTTGTTTGGTGAGCTACATGAAGGCGATGTCCCGTTAAACCACAGCTGCAAACTGTATAATGACTAATCACTCAGCGACGTCACTATGCAGCCCTTGATGTGGATAGGATACATTAGCTTATTTAATGTCCCTAATAATCTAACAAGTTTTTTAAATTGAATTGCTGAATTCTAAATTTGAATTCACGAAACCTGATTAGCTTCAGTTGATTTCTACGCTCTTATTCATCGATTCAAGCTTAAGGTTATTCACACGCGTTGTAGCGTAATCGTGTGAAATAATATAACGCGTTGAGTTCAAAACTGAACAAAAAGTGCACAAACGTTTGAAACCTTTAATTGCCTAATATGATGTGTGGAGTTTTCTTTTGATATTACATGCAGTAAATGATAGCACAAATCTTCACCTTGAAGGTGTGCAATCCTATTAAGACGAGGCACTTCTCGACAGACAACGTGTAACGTTTACCATTAAGGCTCAATGTCATCTTTTTTTTCAAGATTGTCTAGCGACGCTGATAGATAAGAGAATCGCGATGATACTAAGCCTCTTAAGTGGTTTCGCCTGCTAGCTCTTACGTGACCTTGTATCTTGTATATATGGCCGCCAGTAATCTTTTGCTATGACAGAGAGACTCATTGGTGGCATTCATATTCATAAATAATGCTAGGTTCATATGTGGAGTCTTGCCTTGAGCTTTGGCTCGCTAATTAAGAGTTTAGGGATCTTTAAAAAGAACCCAAGAGCACTCATTTGCGTTGCATGCGTTAGAAACAGTCAACTGGGCTCTTATTCTCACTAGAAAACGTCTACTCAATCATCGACCACTTTATCATGCGTAAGAAAAACATCCTCATTCGCTAGTACCTCTTCGTTTGGACGCGTCTGAAACCAGCGAGTTAGCTGCTGCAAGATGATGGGTAGGTCATAAAAAGTCAATTACAGGTAACAGAATGCACTGGAAGAATGTTGTTGTGTAAACAGATCATACAAAGATGAAATTATAAGACGCCGATCGTTTTTGTGAAGTTAAAAAGCACGGTGAGTTGTGTATTATTCATTCGTCAAATGGGCGGTTTAAACGAGAACGCGGCAGTATTTCAATGATTTAAGCGGTATCGACAACTAATCACGGTAATGATGAGAGTTGTGAAAGGGCGATGAATGTCCAGCAATGGCCAGAATAAAAGAAGAGGCAGTTTGAATACGAGTGTATTAATGTATATAGGTAGTGGTATGTTATAAAAAATCTTAACACGGATAAGTGACTTGACCATCTGACTTATCTATATCTGTCTTCGATCAAAATATGCCTCATGCAGTATTTGCAGTCACATTAACTTAGGTTATTCATCTATCCAGTTGATTGACAAATTAATGCATTCTCAGACGCGGCCCTGCAACACAAACCCCCCAGGCTTTGTATCTAATAAAGGCTATAGTGCGATTAAGGGTTCTTGCAAACGGGCCAAATAGCAGTTGGATTATGCTTTCTTGGATTTATTTGCAGCGATGTGTGAGGCAGAATACAATGGGCCGAATTTTAGCTATTCATGCACATGTATGACGTTTCGGGATAAAACATGGTATATTCTTTCAGACAAATTGATTACAAACTGAACAAAAGCAATGGGAAGCGACAAGAAGCTATTAAAAATTAGACACTAAGTCCTACTTTCTCTTGAATACAACATATGTGTTCATGTCTACAGGATAATTAGCATTTTTGCAAAAAGCTACAGTTTTGATGCAAACGCTAAGCTAAAATTGCAGGTTGCACAAAGTAACGGGGTGGTTATAAGTGTGAAACGACTACCGGGACACTAACAGATGGTTTTGTCTAGGTCTGAAAGCAAAATGATGTCTAATATACCTGAACATGTTCGCCGATGGAAATACATTGCTGCTGTCGTTGGGAATCGGAATCGTTCATGCCAAATGCAACACGAATATGCCAACAAACTATAGGGAGCATCGGCTTTAAAAGGACAACTACTCAATGGGCTTCTTTGCTTAGTCAATTTAAATTGTGAGATGCACAACCATGCTCTGGTGATGCAATCGCGATGGCTACAATCTTACAGTATGAATTGTTGAATGCCCTGATCACAACGGTAAATACCTGCCATCTTGTAGTTATATCAGCCACCATTAGCATTTGTAACATTGACACCAACAATAGCAATGTTGAAAAGAGTGTAGATGACTTAATTGTTGTGTTGTCGTGCGTCCCGCAAACTCGTCCTGTTACAGGGACGTTGAGCTAAGTACTACATGGCTTAAACCACATATTGTGTCGGTATTCAGCAGATAACATTTTGCTGACGGTGTCAAGAGCACGAGCTGATAGTCTGGAATGCATCCTGGGATTTCCATAAAGCTACGATTAGCTCCAAGTGTTTGCCAAGTGCACCCCTGTGCTTAACAATTCTACGACAGGCATAAGGAGCACAAAAGGCAGGTTATCATGACGAAACGGCACTGCAGCTATATGACAGTTCAGGTTGGTTGCAGACTTTTTACCACTTAACACGTCTCCTCTGAATCGACAAAACGCAGACTAAACTTTATAGACTACGGTTATACACTTCTTATTTCTCAGCGCAGACGAGCTTTTAAGCAGCCTACTGCGGCACAATACAATGTTATATATCGCGTAGTTATATGTCGAAGCACCGACATACGAACCTCGTCTGCCGTGCATAGAAAGCGTAGCCGCTTGTTTAGCTGTTCAACCACGGCAAATTTCTCTTTAGCGTGCCCAGCGATACACGAACTGGGGTGATAACAGCATACTATGGTGTCAAAGTTAATAGCTGTAATCAGCATGTATCACTCGCACGAACACTGACTGTAATATGGCTAGCGACAAGGTAACCATTACCGGGGGACAATTATGTCGCACATCAATCAAGGATGCTGTGTGCACTCTTATGACACAACCTTACCCATACCATAATCGTGCAGCAAATGTGCACTGCTTACGGTGGATTACGTAAATAAATTTGGCTCGAGGCGGCTGTAGACAAATAATATTGTACTCAGGCATCTCTTGACAAGCAAATAATAAAACATCCGTATGCTTACTATACAATTGTTCTACATAATTACATTTAAGTTCACTAATAGCTCGCATGGCTCCCTACAGACGCCAGAGATTACCGTTGAAGACCAATCGACAAGCACAGTGCAAAAACTTCCCAAGCAATGATCATTAACCGAAATGTGTTATTTTGCAACGCAACACACCGATTATCGGTACAGAAATTCGCATGCTCATTTGTTGATGTGTTACCCATAGACAAACCGCTGACGAGACGTCTATTCATAGCCCCACCACACAAAGTACATTTCCTATTTTCGATGTATATTTCATGTTTTGAACAACTTCGAGGGCAATACCACTTTATCTACGCGTAGGGGTTATTGTGAGAATAGGTTTGCTACAGTGTTTCGTAGTATTGAGACTAAACGCTTATAATTATATCTATGGCAGATCTATCCCCACGTGTTAGCATGTTTTCAAACTTGACTGCTATGGAATGCAAATGCATGCGAGCTTAATGGTTAGATCCATATTGGCGTGGCCTGTGAGAGTTACAGTGCCTGATCACCTGCGTTTACACATTTACAATACCGGATATTGAATAAAATGAATATCGGATTACGGTATAACGCTCTTTATTTCAATTAAACGGGATAAATCACAGTGACGGCCCTTGCGTCAACGTTTACTCCACTTTGTCATCTGCCAAATACTACTGCATGACACCCTGATGGTAGGACACACTGGGCGAACAACGGAGTTTCGCTAACAGTGGTCATGTTGACCTTGTGTTCTACAGAACACCACTGAATTAGAGAGCATCACGTTTGTCTGAGCGCGCCCAAACACATCAGATCAACACAAAAAAACAATGTTCTAAAGGGATCTGTTTCTAGCCTGCAAAATATGATAACCTGACGCCCAGATAAGCCGTTTACTAAAAGTGTAAATCAAATGATTCTGTGGGTCTGTTACATATTGATGCAATATGAGAAGTAACAAATGGTAGTTGGCCTTAATGCTGTCCTCCCATTGTGAACCTGTGCTATACATCGTGTCGGTACTGTTGACAAGAAACGTTTAACAGTAAGAAAATCCGATTTATCATCATATTCAATTAACTGTCATCACAAGGTGTCCTTCTGCAAGGCAACTTATTGCGGTTCGAGTACGGAAGTCGCATACTCAATGGTTAATGTGACCCCTAACGACAACAACAGTGAAGCGGTAAGTTGATTCATGCAAGAGGTCTATTCGCAGCACGATTGTGTAAAGTAGAATGAATAATGAGTTTATTTCCGGGAAGAGGATGTGTATAATTTATTGCAAAGAAAGTATGTTGTTAGTGGGAATGTTTCGTAGATGTATAACCAGAGTGAAGTATCTCGTTGTCGATGCAGTTGTGAGAAATATCGTACATGTGTAAAATCAGCTGTTTGTTCACAAGCCATAACAATTCATTCCATCTGGGGACGTGATATATCATGACACGCCTGTCAGTTAGAATAGACAGCAGCCAACAACACCTATAATTGGAGACGAATAGTATGGAACTAACTGGCTGCCTACAGGATATCAGTGAAGATACGTACGACTCGCTTCCCCTGCATATATAACTTGCTCAGGTATTTTGCTATGCTTATCATTTCTTATTTGATCGTGCACTCACATAAATGGCAGTATTTTAGCAGTTATTATTTAACTTAAATGTAATTATTTCGAAGCACTATCTCGTTAGGATGCAGAATGTTGATTTATGATCGTCGTATGATACCACAATAACTCAATAGGTTGCCTTAAAAATCTTCAGTGGAGCTGTGTTATATAATACACCTTGTTGTAACTATCACTCAATGACTAATTTGCAGCCACATCTCCTACAAAAGATCAATCTTGTCAGCAATTTATATCTGCTGTACGTACACGGAATTTCACTTTTCTATATCGGTGTGTTGCAAAATAATCATTCTGTAATGGCAACCCTCTCGTCAGCCTTATTACGCTCAATATACGTGTGACTGATTAATGGCGATTAAACATATTAACTTCGATACTATATCATGTTGTTACAGCCCAATATATTATGCATGATACTTTGCCACAGAAAAGAAATTTACCTGGTTGGAAAACAAACGATGCACAAAGGCAATACCTACATTTTCTATGAACGACCATCGAGGTTTTCAATGGCCGTGTTTCAGCAACCCACTAAGACGTATGTCAACATCATATGCATCGCATTATAGTGTCGCGTATGCATCAAGGCTCAGCCGTGCAGAACACTTAGGCATGTATTACCATTATCTATAAAATTTCGGCTGCCTGGAAATATCCTGCAATGCGTGGATATCAGATGATTAAAAGTGCTGCGTGATGCTACCATGATGTAGATGAAATTCATCCACAAGACTTGTCCCCTGCATTGAAACAGTTTAAAAACAGCTTTTTACACGCGTCGGCCAACGTTAACACACAGTGCTACCGAGAACCACATCCGTGTGCCTGATAGATGCTACGCAATAAGAAGGTATCATTTTGTGGCGTGTTTATATGCCCATTGTTATGATCGTATGGTAGTAAACATAATGCTTATTGGCGTGTGGTTACGTTTATGCACGTGCAATCTATCACATTTTCTTCCATGCTTATTTCTTTTCGCACCATAGCAAATCCCGGTTACCCTTCCATCTTTGCCTCGGCTGCAAGACATAAAAGCATGCGTGGTGCTTGTCGGTACAGCTGAGAAAACACTTCAGTTACCCTGACTCAGAACCACTTTTGCCTCCACTCTAAATCAGCCGATACTCCCAAGGCGGTCGGATGCCTCCACTGTTATTTTAGCTCGACCATGCATTGGTGCAATCTACTGCATCACATTACATCGCTATTTCCAGAGTGAATGATAGCCCAAGGTTCACAAGTCCGTGGCAATCAAGAAGGTTACGAGAGCACTAAGCCACAAGCAGTGATCTTTTGTGAACTACTGTATATGATATAATCATGCGGCTCGTAGCACTGCTGGCGCTAAGCATTAAAAAACTGAATGGCCGTACACATAAATGGAGCCTTGTTTTGTGTGTAGCGATAAAGTCTCTGCTGTTCAAGCAGAGCAGATTGTTCTCCCTAATTGTAAGCTTAGTCAACCGAAATATGCAGTTGGATAGCAACGCAAAACTGACCTCATGCGCAGGTCAATTTAATGATACAGGTAGACAAATAGCGCTCCTTGCCGGCAGTGTAAATATAACCAATTGAAAACAATGATTACGGTGGCTTTGTTCACTCGCATGGCGCAACCATGCTTCTATAAGAAATGGAATGAAGGTTTCGGCTAATATGAACCGATTGAAAATGCTATAGGCTCTGCGTTACAGTTTGCAAAGTGCGAAAGCATAACGTCCCTTTAAATGTTGATAAACGACGCATATTGGTCATAAACCAATGCAGATTTGTGTTCCTGTGGTTGGGAATAACGGTATAAGTAGGGAAATTGAGAAATAAGTTGTGAAATTGCCAGATCATTCTCATTAAATATTCCAAAGCACCTCGTAAGGAAGATCTTGTACTATCATTGACGGAGCTAGTCAGTACGTGGGTTTACATATCCAATTCTCATTTGCATTATCGATTGCTATTGAATCGATATAATGGGATATATCCTTTGAATATATTTTAAGTCACACATTCGGTTTAACGCCTGCATCCAATAGTTGAACAGCGCCAATATATTGGGATTCAGCAATATTTAACCGGTAAAACATAATGAGAACATGTACATAGCGCACGTGTTTGCTATTATAACCGTTTCGTCACAACCAACTCATAGAGTGACAGCTGTTAATGTGAAGAAGAAAGGCAATCAAACAAGATCCTGTCTGTTATATGAATATCTAGGTTCCCGTTCGATTATGCAAGGGTTATCATCAAGGCTGCTCACTTGGCAATCAGGTCCATTTTGTCAGCCATCAGTTTGTGACTATTTCGAATTACATGAAGTTTGAATTCGAGCAAAGGTCATATATGATGAAGTCTGTGAGGATCGATTTCGTTGCCATTTACATTGAATCAACGAATATGCTTCAAATGTAGGTAAGAACATGTAGCTGGGTTGAAATGCATTTGTTTTAACATATGCCAGAGCACATACTACTAATAATTCAGATAAGACAGTTAAAGCGTATCGTTGCAGCTTTATTCGTTTCCATACTGCTGGCATCGCCGCTACGTTCGGCACCAATATCCCTAAATTAATTTAACATATTCGGTGTCGTTGAAAATTCATTCCGATGTTCATGCTGCCCACGAACAACCACGCTCAGTGTTGGTGCATGTTGGAATATTGCGTTCATAATGGTCGAACTTCAATGCGAGCGTGCCTCCGATTTGATGATATTACATGACATCACTGATGATGGACCTTAAAGATGATCACATTTTTTTTTCGCTGGACAAAAGGAGATGACATCATCCTCCCTCTCCCCTCTCCTCATACATACCCCATATTCCTGACCCACATGACCATCCTGCCCAGGCAACGCCCGAAGGCCCCAACCCTCACTGACCTGGCTACGGCTAGTCCCATAAGAATTTGGATGGCGTGCCTTAGTTGTTGAGGTAAACCCTTTACATTTTAATATCAGTTCTCTCCTGGCATCCGAGCTCAACACATCTCTCTCATCTGAAATTCGAAAGTTGAAGACAGAAATTAAGTTCAAGTTCTTATAAACCCTCTTTATTTATCACAAGCGCATATCGTGTGCATGGACTAAATCAAAATATGGCAGGACAAGTGGGTGAATGAGTGTAAGTCTTCACTAGCGGCTCTGTATCCCGGTTCACAGTGACAAGGCTACTTGGCATCTCACCGGATCCAAGCATCGATTTAATACAACGCAAACACTTTATTATTGTGAAATCTTTTAATCTATTTAATTAATCCTGCTCAAGATAGAGATTGTTAAGTAGCACATTGAATCAATATCTTGTCTTCTGCCAGTGTGTAACACCAGTGCTTTATCACATACAGTGATTTATGGATGTGAAAATCGCCCTCCAAGCATGATGCAAGTGCATTGCCTATAGTTTTGCTATTCACGAACTCCTACAATTTTAATTGGCACGATGTAGACACTTCCAACAATATTATTTAAAAGCTGATCTTTCAATGGCTTATCTCTATTGGGAACAAGGAATGATATCGAATCTGGAGAACTTAGCCTATAAAATTGTCCCAAACAAGACGTGTGATCTAACAGATATTGACGCGGGATTAAGAGAAACATATTTCCCATGATCGTCGGTAAAACTCACGTTAGAGAGGCAGTGTGACGATGACCGAAAATAGTACGGACAATAACATGGTCATTATTGAGAGAATGACTCAGGCAATCATATAGAAATGACTCATCACTTCAAACCTCTGAAATAGTAAAGGCCACTCATCAAAAGCCATTATATCATTAAGTATTACATATGCTTCATTATTGCCCCCTTCCAATTGTTATAGCTGTCTCCCATGAGTAGTTAGATGCCGAATCCGAGGCAACATTTTGTATCAGTTTAAGCTACCAGGTATTAGGTCATACCGAGATTATCATGTGACTTTTGCATACAGAATGAAAGACTAATTTGTTTGAGACAGCACGATGTGTACCGGGACATACGCATAAGTTCATTGTATGAAAACACATGGAATCTATGTGAAATCCATACATTTAGTACCTGAGCAGACCATAAACAGATAATCGCGCCATAACATATTCCAACTTTTTCGTGTATTGTTTACACATTAATTTGAAATGCAGATATGCAGTCAGAGCAACAGATATTTCGTATCCCCTAGCATGAACTCGTTTTCGTGTCGTCTGGGGACCATTCTTTACCTGATATAAACAAGCAGTCAGTGCATATTGATCAACACACACGGGGGACAGGTGCTCTTTAGAGAGACTAATTAATCAACAGTAAAAGCTCAGCAAATTACCTGCCGTCTGCCAAAACACATATCCATTACGCTGAGAAATCGGCGTCGAGCACACCAAAATTAATTTGATTTATTTATCATTTCTAAAATCAAACATTGGGTACAAGACCTCCTGCGAACGTAAAGCAAGTTAAATGCCAACACGTGCGCTATGTGGCGTAACAAGTGGCAATTTAGCATGTAATGTACACCTGTTCATAAGTGTCGGTATCACTGTGTGCTATGTCTGAAACAGCCTCAAGGATATAATGCATGCAGACCGCATCCGAGTCACTGCGCATCCAGCTGAAATATCGGTTCTGAAAGCTCGATATTGACCTTGCCGACACTCTGTCACTTAATACAGAGAGCAGTTAAACTATACCATTCCCGTATCATTGTGAAAATGTTTTAGCATCGGATAATATTTGACATTTTCTGTAAACAATGAATTGATAACAGGCTACATACGCACAAGTGCGTTTGATGGCATTTAACTGCCTCCACATTAGTTGCTAATCTTCCACGCGCGATTGAACCGCACGGTAGAAATGTTTTCTTGAGCAGTCACGTTTGGGCATAAATACAAATAAGATGTGGCTTATATACTTATTATAAATGTTACAATATAACGTAACTAGGCTAATATTTATGGTGTGTTGTCGTTATTTATGGGAATACAATGGACTGGAAATATGTTACCAGTGTCATCCTCGTCAATCTATGTGATGTCATAGACATCCATAAAATCTTACAATACGCTCAATTTTTAATTTTTACACCGACAACATTTGTAGCATTTCTGTTCCGCGTCAAACAGTTATTGTCAGCGTTCATACTGTTAAAGTAAATTTTACCAGTCTCAAAACTGGTCAGCATATTGCGCTAGCAAATATACACTTATTCCAATAGGGCGTTTGGATTATAATGCTTCTCTATTGATTCAGTCTACCACAACCGGCAACTGTATGTATCATTGAAGGGAATTTGACTGAGTTATCATGAATCACTAATATTCAGCTTTTGGCAACTGTAATAATGTCATCTATAAAAGTTTACCAACTACCAGAAACGGATCATTACGAAAGAGTTTAGGATTTAAAATTATCAGCTTGCCGAAAAAACATTGCACCAAAGTCGGTGGTATAGTTCGAAATAAAACCTTTAGATGTTTTGTCAAGTTTAAGCTTACTTTGTTAAAAGAATTCACAAGCAATTTTAGACAATGTCGACCTTAAAACGTCACGATTAAAAGTCGCAACCTACCAGCCAGCAGAAGTGTACACACGAAACTGATCAAAATGGTTTGCCTTTCGAAAGTCGTAAGATGCTACTGGTATATCATTGGTCTAAACTGGTGCATCCATGACTCAAGAAGCCTTGTATGCACATATTGCAGAGTGATATATACGCGTCCCATCCACCAAGTCCAACATTGTGACTTCTCGTCGCACTCGATAGGGCGAGTCTTCCCCCCTCATGCAATCTGACATTCACATTGGAATTCATTGTTGATTAAACGTGTTCAATTGACTTTAATGGAACCTGCCTACAAACCAAACAATCCATCAACCGATCAACCAATCTACCCACATTCTGCCCTTTCCTCCTTCAACTAGCTATATTTTGCGAGGCAACATAAGATGCTACTGAGGCTTTGAAGACGTAATATCTGATATTCCCGACGCGACAACAGATGATCAACGTGACAACAGAATATTGATACGTCTTTAGGAGTTAGCAGTAGAATATATTACATTTATTGACATGGAAGCCCTACTTATTTACATAAGCCCATTTTATGATGCCAAACCTTGTGGATATGTAAATACCATTATAGGCACAAAACAGAATCCCATTTTTGGGACAATTGCTGATACATATGGGCGATTTAGTCATTTGTCCAGCAAACGTTGCAAATCAACTTAACCTTAACATGGATTTGTAGCCTCCGTATGGGACGGGTCGCCCCCTGATTATTTGAAGGAAACGCCTGGTGCTGAATTCAAATACTAACCATGCTGCTAATACATGCGTAACTATGGTTTTGCAAGCTTCGGCTTAACTGTGCTAATCCCACTAAACATTGCTGTCGTGACCTCTTACTAATGCCAACAACCCATAAACCAGCCAGAATATCGCACGAAATGTTAATATGTTTATACAGCTATGCATATGCAAAGAAATATATATATATATATATTTATACATATAAATGTACATATATATGTATATATATATATATATATATATATATATATATATATATATATATATATATATATATACATATATATATATATATATATATATATATATATATATATGAATATATCTATATCTTTATATATATATACATAAATATATATATATTTATGTATATGCATATGTATCTATATATAAACATATATATATGTCTATATATTGAAATGAATATATATTAAGATATGTATTCATGCATGTATATATATAATTACGCATATAAGTATATATATAAATGTATGTATATGCATATATATGAGTATATATATGAATATATATATATATGCGTATATATATATATATATATATATATATTTATGTATATGTATATATATATTTATATATATGTATATGTAAATGTAAATATGTATATATATATTTATTTAAATAAATATATATATATATATATATATATATATATATATATATATATATATATATATATATATATATATATATATATCAGTATAAATATATGCAAATATATACATGTTTGTATGACTCCTATATCACATATATCTTCCTGGAAACGGAAGCTACACCTCACGTGCATGCCCAAGAAGTCCAATCTAATGGGTCCTGATAATTATATAAATGTACAAATAAGCAAGGTGATTTGAATCTACGACCTCCACATAATAGGCTAAGTTTGCAGAAAATCTGTCAGGGACACGAAAGATCGCGAGTGAATTTATATTAGGACGGCCCGGAACAGACACTGGACAGTAGGTTCCATAGATATTGCGTAGATATTGATGGTCCAGTGACTGCGATAAGTTCAAACATGATGCCGGAATAATTGTACTCGCTCTAACGAATTACGCCGTGCTTCATTGAATCATGAAATGGGGGGGGGGGGGGGGATATGGATGTATATATATACAAAATATATATATATATAAATTAATATATATATATATATATTTATATATATATATATATACATATATATATGTATTATATATATCTAGATATATGTTTATATATATAAGTATATATATATATATAGTATATATATATATATGTACATAGATAGATATATATATATATATCGATAAATATATATATATATATATATAAATATATATATATCCTTATATATATATATAGGATATATGAGATATATCTAAATATATATGGGGTATATATTATACAGATATATATATACCTCTATACATATATAAATATACATATATATATATATATCTATATATATATATATATATATATATATATCTATATATATATATATATATATATATATATATATATATATATATATATATATATATATCTAACTTCTTCTATCTCTCCCCTTTTCTCATAATCGTTTGCTATGTCTCTGTTGCCCACTCCTCTTTTGATCTTCCCCTTTGTAGATCTCTTTCTCTTTCTATTCCTGCAGCTCCCTCTATTCCCCTAAATAGCTCCTTCTATCTTGTCTTGTTTCATATCCTTTTTTTCGCCATCATCATCTCTCTTTCTCTCACTCTCTATCTATCTCTCTCACGTGCACTGCCTCCTCTTCTCACTCTTGCTCTCTCCCTCTCCTCTCTCTCTCTCGCTCTCTCTCTCTCCTCCCTCTCTCTCTATCGCTCTCATGAGGTATAATTAGTTCCGTCGATGCGGTCAAGGGAGGTATGTGGATAAGGAGCCATTGGTAAAACGTAAATTTACACACCGAAACCGCACGTTTCCACAAGCAGCTAGCGATGATCCCATGTTTTGCACAAGGACTGTCGAATATATTCGTATGACGACGAATATATGCTTCATTGGTGACTGAGGCCTAAAGAGGGCTCATTTATTTCAGTAACCTTTCCTAAAAGCCGAAAGTGCCTCCGAGGCCAACCTATTGAGACAGGCTGTGTCATCATTCTTCACACCCGCAGCTGAGCGATAATGGTGCTGTAAGTAACATTGCTTTATACGCACACTATGCATCTAAGGCGTGCTTGATTTACTATAACTAATGGTACTCGTGTAGAAGTAGCTGCCTCAGTGACCGAAAAATTTGAAGTGCAAATTGCCCTAGTTTCACTGGCGCTGAACACCAATATCAGCCAAAGCCGCCAATAAAGAACAATGGCCTCGTGTTTAATTTGTAATCAAAGCTATTTTTATTTTTCCTCTACGTACTGCAATGTCGAAAATTGCGATGTGTTAGCTATTGACAGCCTCGGTCAACACGAAGTCATATGTTCGTTATGGTCCACTTCCAGCCCTCTTCCCTTCATCCTGTTAATTGCTCACGACGCAAGAACCCTTTTGTCGGCTTTTGGTTGTCTCGCTGGCCACAATATCATCTCACAGAAACACCGTACCAAAGCCTGGACTGTCCCACCCCGCAAAATAATTACAACCGCAATATATGAATTAAAAGAACACAAGATTGGGGAGATATTCACGGCATCTTAATTAATGTTTTCGCTAAAAACACCTGAATCGCTTCATTATGTGCGCAGCATAACAAAATACAGTAGTCTGTATCGGCGAAGATAAATTAGAGAAAATGAATCAATACATCACATTTAATGGACAGGCGAGCAGGCGGAAAAGGCTATTACGGCCTGCAAATGTGATGCTTAAGGGGTTTAAGCGCCCTCAATAATCTTATTACCAACAAACTACAGCAGGGGTACAGTGCCCACTAAGTATGTATCCCACAAGGGTGCCGCACTGCTGTGACAACTCATGTAGCACAGTAAGGTATACTTATATTTGCAAATGAACGATAATAAATACGATTACGAAGACAATCAAATCTCTGCGTCCACGCCCACCACCATAACCACCATGTCTCCTTTCTTTGTTTCTTTCTTTCTCTCAAACCTGGTGTGGATTGCGCACGGACCAAGTCGCCTTAACTAGGAACAATACAGGGAAACATGTACATGTCCGAGTTGATATCCAATGTGATGCATTATGTACCACAGACTCCAAATTTATCAAGTGCGCAATGCATCAGTTATAGCGTTGTGGCTGTGACAAAGGGATAGTGCATGAGGGCTGTTTAGTGAGCTACACGAAGGCAATGGGCCCTTTAGCCACAGCTGCAAACTGTCTAATGATAAATCACTCAGCAAAGTCACTATGCAGTTACTGATAGAATACATTAGCTTATTGATATTTAATGACCATAATAATCAAACAAGTTTGTCGAATGTATTAATGAATATTGAAGTTGATATCACGAAACCTGAATAGCCTCAGTTGATTTCCTAGATTTTAATCATCAATTCATGCAGTGAACTTATTTAGGTTATTTACATACGTTGCAGCGTAGTCGCGTGAAATAAAATAGGGCTTAAGTCCAAATCGGACTTGCTAGATAAGTACGCAAACATTTGAAACCTTTAATAACCTATGGCCGTTTTGTTATGATATTACATCCATTTAATAACGTTTACATGGAAAGCAATCCGATTGAAACAAGGTGCTTCTTGACAGACAACGTATAACATTAAGTCGAACTGTTTTTTTAAGGTTGTCCAGCGACGTAAGGCGCGATTCATAAGCCTCTTAAGTGCTATCGGTACACCTATGTATATATGGTCATAATCTTTCAAAAGGAAAGACTAACGTAATATAATGTAAGATACATCTTCTGTGAGAGCTTGCCTTTGTGCCTCGGCTAGCTTATTAAGAGTGAAGTGATCTTCAAACCAAGAAGAAGAGCATTGCGTTGTGCTACAGACAGTCAACCATGAGCCATTGTAACATTGGCAGAAACAGCAGCTATGTTGAAAATAAAGTAGATGACTAGTTTGTTGCGTTGTCGGCCGTCCCGCAAACTCGTGCTGTTATAGCGGCATGGTGCTATGCAAGACATAGCTACGAGAACATATTTTGTAGGTAGTGAGCCGATAACACTTTGCTGACGGTTCGAGAGAATAGCAAAGGATAACATAGTTCCATAAGCATTTGACGTTACCATAGAGAGTCTGGAACTCATCCTCAGCATTTCATAGAATTCGCCTCCATTAGCCCGATTTGTTTGCCCATTGCACCATCCTGTGCCTAACACTTCTACGAAAAGCATAAGAAGCAAAAGGAGGCAGATCATTCCAAGGAAATTGCAGCTGTGCTACTGTTTAGGTGGGTTTATGACCTTTGGCCACTTTCATGTCTCCTTTGAATCAGCAGTTATCTACACGCAAACTAAACTTTATAGACTATTATAATGCACTCCTTAGTTCTCAGCGCAGCCTTGCTTTAAAGCAGCTTACTAAGGAACAATACAACGACATATGACTTATTTATATGGCTTAGTGCATTGTCAAATACCGCCGTTCGAACATTGACTGTCGTACATAGAAAGCGCACTAGCTGGTTTGGTTGTTCAACCACGGTTAATTTCTCTTCAGCGATGAAGTACCTCAAACCGAGTTGGTAACAGCATACTATGGTGTCAAATTTAATATGTATCAACATGCATCATTCGCACGAATAGTGATCGTATGGCTAGCGATAGAGTTACCATTAACACGGGACAAATATGCCAATCAAGGAAGCTGTGCGACATCTTATGACACAACCTCAACTATACCATTATCGTGCAGCAAATGAGTACTGCGTATAGTGGATTATGTAAAATGTATTACGCTAGAGACGGCTGTTAACATACTATGTCGTACTGGGGCATTTTATGAAAAGAAAACAATAAACTCCCGTATCCTAATTGAAAAAAATTGTTCTAATTAAATACATTTAAGTTCACTAATAGCTAGCATATTTCCCTCAAGACGCAATATATTACCGTCGAAGACGAATTGATAAGCACAGTGCAAAACCTGTCCAAACCTGTTCAGTACTGGAATTTGGTTAGGGTACGCTTTGTCGGATATTGAATAACATAAATATCCTGTCATAGTAGAAAGCCTAGTCACATACTGTTCCCTCTATCAACCCCACTACCTTACCCCTTAACCTATCCACAACCCTTCCCATCTACCTACCCTTCTACCTCCTCTCTACCTACCCCTCTACCTACCTCTCCACTTATCCCTTTCCACTTCCCATCTGTCTACCTCTCTACATACCCTTCTATTCACATGTTCCTGGTATATTCGTTCTTGTAATATATTGCATAGGCAACTATTTGACACGCGCCATAACTTAGTTGATTTGTAAACAGGCATTGTATCGTCAAAAACGTAGCCAATATGCAATGGATACTGACTAAAAGTGGTACAGATTGGATTCTATACCAATAAGTTAACAGAACAAGCTAATGCTAACACCAAAGTAGGTTATTTTCGTTCCTAGTCTGACATGTAAAGGTGAAGGTCGCAGCCTTAATGGATATGGTCAATGAGTAGGTGATGAATGAATTACGATAGGATAACACGAGAGACACGTAGAGTGAGATGAAATATATTGAATATGTCGATATCTGTGAAAAATTGTGAATGGCAATGTAAGCTCAGTTGATATATTCATTATCTATGTCAAATATACGGTTAGTAGAGGGGAAACGACAGGCCTTGCTTCACCTGGTTCATCGAAGATATCAGGAACATATTCTGTTGCATGGCTTGTCAGTCCAACCAGAGAATTTCCACCTTGATTTGATTAACCATTCATGCGTGTCATACGCACAAACAAAATGTTACAGCAGGTTCAAAATGGAGATTATTTTACTAATTTTATTCAACTAACAATAAGTAGTCAAGTGTTACCAATGGTTGATGGAATACAAGTTAGACTTATCTACGCATTATCAATGCATTATCCCATACGCTAGAGAAATTACTGATCGATATTTGATCAGTTATTGCCTCCTCTGCAATCGCATGCTATTGACACTGCGTTATGCAAGAACCAATTTACCTACTGCGAGTTTCGTTACGGAAATTCAATAGAATATATCAAACCGAGATAGTCCATTGTGTAACCGATCAGCTCGGACTAGTTTAATAGATTTTTCCGTGGTGGTGCACGCTTTGTTTATTTTTTACTACAAACGGTCGAGCACCAATACCGTCGACGAACCCACAGCACAGAACTCAAATAGTGCGAATCGATTTCAGAGAGCAATGATTGATGTTAGTATCCTCAATAGTGGAGTCTGGCGCAGATATTTCAATGCAGCATCGATGCAGATTTAGCTAAATGAGCAAGATATTCAGGGGAACCATTTGACAACCTAGTCGAACGTGCTGTGTGTGAGGCTTGCGTTAAATCACTTGAGCACTTAAGTATGGAATGATCCAGGCCCGCATGTACCATGTCCTTATATGGGCTATTTATCAGCAGTATCACAAAGCCCTCGTGGCAGCTGCTTGTTATTCTGGGTTAAATGAATTGGCCACTGAGCCAGGTGTTTTACTCTGATGTGATTAGCATCTGACAGTCCTTCTACATCATTCTGACTCTTATTCCATTGGAAGCGCCGTGTTATGTGTTAAGCAAATCAGGCTTTAGTATTCGGAATCCATTCTGTTTTGCCAAGTGTGTCCCTGCTATTGGCCGTTTTATTCCGTGTTAATACCGTTTTGTCTGCTTGGAAGTGTTTCTCAAGCGCGTGGTGTCATTGAATCGCTTTGCACTTAACTAAATGGTAAAATGCCATTCTGAGCTAACTATGAAATATGGCTGATAGTCCAGCTATGTTATCTATTCCAATATCTATGAAGCCAATAACTCGAGCCTCTACATCGTTTACATCATCGCGTTAAACGACATTCTGCGCTGCAAATAAACTGAAGGCTGATTTCACTGACCAGCACTTAACAGATCATGAATTATCAAATTTAAATACTTGTGTCAACCTCTTGAATCTGCTTAATGGGACACTTTATTTGCATCTGGCAAATATGGCTAAATATACAGAAGTACTCCATCGATACCACATCAAAGACTAGAGGTCGAACGGTACTGAGGCGCTTACAGGTTTGATGTCTCGAAAAGACAGGTTTTATATAAAGTTGCCATTCTCTTGGCTCGTTGCAGATACGACAGAACTGCTACCTTTCTTTCAAGAGTTCAGGGTTATTTAGCCCGTAATGTAGCTCTCCTGGTATCTAGTCGATGTTTTTTGGCATTTGCTTGCGTAGATCCAGGACCTGTCTATGCCAGCCCCAACTGACGCTTGATCCATCTCAATTATGTGTACAAATTTATACACTGTATGTTCAGCGTATGTACAGCCTAAAGTAAAGTCATTCAAATAATAATTGGTATTTTTTTTCTTTTCAATCCATGTTGCAAAACGAAATGATTTACCTTAACAAAGAGGTCGTGTTGTCATGGCAAGCCATTCTGTTCAGTGCGTGAAAGGTACGAGCGATAGAAATAGTTATATATTCAGGACACATCGCTGGGACTACGTTCAATGTTTGAACAAGTTACCATAATGAATGAGAATAAATCCCTGCCTTATTCTTTGTAACCTCTTGAGATGAAGGTAACAATGTACATTTGTAGGGACAATATTAACAATCTAGTCATGCCTCAAACCTTTTTCAACAGACGCATACGTCTCCGAGGAGCGGACAACAACAAACCATGGGGCGAATTTCTGACGCAAAGGTTACTGTTACATTTGTATGGCAGTGCAATGACTGAAGGGAGGCAATTACATAGACTGCTGTCCCGACTCCAGAATCTACACATATATTGACAGTCCAGCGATAAGACTGAGGGCAACGTATTTGCAACACAGATTATTCACAGACGCCACGGCTGACCTGAGAGCGATACCTGTCAAAAAAATGTTTAGATTCATTTGCTATGTAGTGGATTACAATAGCTTTAGTCTGAGCCTGCAGCCTAAAACATATAATAGACACTCATAGAAGCGGGTACAACCCACGTTTTAAAATCACCTTGGTTCGAATGGCAGTGTGACAAAAGTCGAATCTTGACATCAAAATGTTATTACAACGCAATAGTTCTTCTTCAGTGTTATTTATGCCAGCGTCATTCATTATTACTAACCAGGTAAATTGCCTGATTACAGTTTAGAGAAAATATTGTCATCATAGTTAAGGCCACGAGGTCTCAACGAACACTGTCAAACATAAGAATGAAACAAGAAACGACAATAGTCAGTGAACTAGAGAATGACTACATATTTCTGCACTCGATTCTAATAATTCACCACTACACATTTATTTGATTAACTTGTAAACGATGGTTATTCACTTAAATTATGAATACGCGATGACCTGGTGTTCTTTGCTAGATGAAAATATCACACATGACCTTTTATGATTAATTCATATTTCTCTGACCAGCCTCTAGAAAAATATCCCGAAACAATGACCTGTCCTTTAATTGATTGCAATGAACGAGTTTATCCATTGATGTGCTACCATGCAGTACAGAATGCAAGTCAGACCTGTCTTAACAGCGGCAAGTCAATTTGAATTATGGATAACAACAGCGAAGGATGGTAATGAGAAGCTGGTGTTAAGGCGCCATAAAAGCTGCGGCACAAAACCATCTAATATAGTCAGCAATGCATTCCATGGCAATCGCAAAGGATGCCAGTCCGCACGTTATTGAACATTCCTCGTTTGATATGGTTCTATAATTCTTATGTTATGTAGTAATATTATTGTTGTGTGATTTGAACTCCGTTATGGTTTTATGGCATGGCAGTTTGTAAATGAATGATGCCCGGGGCAACAGACAATGGCAATGACGACATAATGTTCTTCAGTAGACAACCTAGGAAACTGTTGAAGTTCAACAGACGGGACAATATAAGAGGTTACATTGTTCTTATGGTGGAAATATGTATTCTTTAATGTAATTAACCATGACTATTTATATTGCAACGCTCACATAAAAACCTCGATATCAATTTCTTAATGTGTGAGCAGCATAAGTTATCAACAAACAGTAACTGTGTTTGGCCACTGGACGCCATTGGTCTTTACTTGCGAGGTGTTATAAATAATGTTCCGGTCACAAGTGGTAACGCATTGTGCCGGTTATAATAATGAATACGATGCTAACAGCTACTGAAACGAATGCTGTATCACAAGCATGAACCCAACCAATATAAGCTCAATGATGCAATATAATTCTAGTCCCTTCGTACAGAATACTTAGCAATTGTGCATTTCTTGAGTCAGAGCATCTTGTTTCAAGATTAGGATGACTAAATGATCGTCAAGTGAATACACTGAGCACCCTTTAAAGTTAAGAATTAGAAAAGCTAATTTGCTTATTTACGTTGTAGCTTTAAAGAGTCAGGTACGTTTACTGAATGTATTGTCATAAACAATGATTGTATCGTATAATTTATTAAAAGCAGTAAGTCAAGGTAGCATCTACATTGATTAACCGGCAAAATGCAACCAATAGAATGTTTAACATTGCAATAAGCGTGGCAAATTGCTAGCTGATTAACAGATGTACGGTGTTCGTGTCGGGTTATGAGGCTATTTACCATACCGCAGCAGCTGTTTTTTTTCTCTACTGAGGCAGGTGGTTTATTCTGCTTTTGGATAAGTCATCTGACAATTCAATAGATATAATTGTAGCTCCTAATTGTAAAACAGCAGGCCAATGATACATTGCTAAGGGGTTCAGGATATTTGCAATTTAGCTCGGGGCGTATTATCTGGGTCGCTTGACGAAAGCACTTATGCTAATATCATTGGCATTCATTTGTCTCTTAACGTGCAATGTAAATTAGCATTATGAAAGTTGCAGTTAATTATGTTAAATGGCACGTAAAATGGCTGTACAGTGTGCGAACCATAAGAGATGGTTCCCTATATATTGATTACACAGAAAAATAGGACATTATGAAAACAAATATCCGATGAAACGCTATGTAGCGTGTCTTCAATATTTGAATTTGCGCCTTTACCCGAAAGTCCCACAAAAATTACCATTTATGCTGGCTGTTATTACTCGATGAGCATGTCGGCTGGAAATGTATTTCGCCGAAACCAGTAATCAATGTTATGGGAAACCAACGTTTAACGCTGGTAATTAACATGACAGGTTAAAGATGGATGTCTCCGGCTTTGTTATATCAATGGGGACCAATTCAACGCCAAGTCATATGTCGAAAAAATGCATGAATATGAACATGCCGTATAAGTGGAGGGGGGGGGGGTGAGTTTTACCTGATAATGCTCCAGACCGGCTGAGAAGTGTACTCTCCTCACTGACACATTATCGTATATATACATGATGAGTGGTGATTGATGATAAGATGATAAAACATGCATATACATGACAATCGAATGCATACAATGCGACAGCTTATGGTGAAATAATAATGTCTATTAAATAATTTAGAAGAAACACGGAACTAAAGGATAAGTGAGTTGTAGAGGAAGAATTCTAAGCTAATGACTGTAATGTAGGTCTAATGCTGTCCATTGATGACTTGGTTGCTAATGAGGATATGTTATCAGTCCACGAAAAGGCCGATGCGCTAGAGCGAAAAGCAATTCACAAGAAAACAAGTTGACTGGTAAGAGTGGACGCCAAAGTACAAAGAACTGGTCGATCTGGAACATGCGTGATGTGAGCCCTGGTTTGTGATCTGTGGGTGCATCCTGGGCGTCTTCACAAACGTGAGCCGGCTTGACTGCCAACTACAGCACTCATGCCTGTATCGACTAACTGCGGCAGTGGTTATGTGAAGTAACCAAAACGCCGTTACCGGCGTATCAGTCCCTGAGGGTTACAGATAGCCACGGTAGCGTAGCGAGTAGGCGTGCTGCTTCCCGCGCGTCCAAGTCTGTCTGGAACGTGCATTTACGTGGGACGGGTGTCTCCAACTGAATATAGGGCTTATCAATGTCATTGCCAACAGTCATAGGGACATGTTCATCGCAACCCTATGTCTGGAAACCCATATAGACAGACGGTAGTACCGGAAAAGCTTCATCCCATGGGTATGAGTCACAAACTGGGGGGACATCCCGTAGTCCGGAAGTGTTATCCTGGAGATGGCCTATCGACACACTAACACATAAATGGCTTAAGTAACCGGCTGGTTACAAGTAACATTTAGAGAAATACGGAGAAAATACTGTTTATTTGTACATAAAGCAATGACAGTGACGCTTTCCGCGAATGTGACCAAATATAAGTATCTGAGCGTCATATTGACAAATGCATTAACTTAGTCTTAGGTTATATGTTAGCACTGAAGCGTGGGCCAGCATTCCAAGTGCTACATGAGTCCCATATACTATTCTTAGCATGTACCTGACTTTCTAACCTTTCGACCATAAAGCATATACCCAGATTCACAAACCATTGGGAATTATGAGCGCAAGTTAATCAATGATTAATTTTAATAAAACATTATTCTCAAGTATTTAATTGACATGCTGATGAGATAATAGTTATGCATGAAAACTTAACTTGAGTCCAGGGAAGGCCAACGTATTTCAGGTGCTGATCTGTAATTACACTGGAGTCGACCAATACTGTAGTTGCGTTATCTTACCGATCCGTCGCTACACTACAAGCTAGTGGTCCCTTGCTGCTGAAACTCATAGCAAGCACACACAAAGAAACGAGAGAAGCAAGACAAGTGAAGAAAGTCAGTTAAAGCTGTGGCGTAAACCAGTTTGAAAGGACAATGCAAGCTGTTACGCAATTAGCCAATTAGCGTGGTAATCCCTAGACAAATTGTAAGTACAAACAAAACAGCGGATCTGTCCCCAAAGGAGTCGTATGCCGATGCGGGTGGTCACAAAGGACATGTGTTTATACAGAGTCGCTGAGTCGCTTTCCCATTACAGTCAGTTAAACTATTAACAATCAGACGGGACACCCAGCAGACTAAAACAACTGCAAGCTTATTTGTAAAGCTGAACAATAAACAGATATTGAATCTGTGCGCATCTGCGCTTTAATTGAACAAGAGGGGTTGTTTCAAAAGTGAATAGCGTTCGGGAACAAGTGCGGGAATCGCATTTGACAAGAACACGAAAATACCAAAAGCATACGCATTACACATACTCATATTAGCATGTACATAAACACCACAACACACATTATAACACATCCTCCAAGAGATAGCATAACGTTTAGCAACAGAAAGTTAACACAACGTGTATAGTCATAGAGGTCAGACGAGATAAAATGACTGTATTGGGAGTGTACATGAGTGATAGGAGCGTTCATAGGATGCGCCCGTTTAGCAACATCACAGCTACAACTCCAAGTTAACTTTGGGTTCCAAACAAGCATCAGAAAAGCAAATCTCTAATTTTCTAATGTAAGCTCAATGTTCATATAAATTTAACCTGATTGACAGAAACAGCTGATTAGAGGAATTAAGTGAAATAAAAATGTACTTACAGAAAGGTAACCAGGAAAGAATGGATTCTCCACCAGATGTTGTGGCGATATTCTCTTGATGGCTATGTGTAGTTGTAGAAACAAGTCAACGACGTCGTAGGGGGTCGAAATATAAACTTCTTTTTATTGAGTTTAAGGTTCTTTTGATGACTGCCGAAAGGTGCGCCTGAAGACTGTTGAAGGAGGGGATACCAGGAGATGCTGCTTATTTGAGGGCTTGCTCGGAACTGTCCAAGTTGGGGGGCAGCCACTGTGTAGTTAGGGTCGAGGCTTAATTAGTTTACCAATGAGGGTACGCGTAGCGCGTTCCTCATGGTATGAAGGTTGTAGGGTGTTAAGGAGATATGCCTTTAAGGTTTTCTCTGCAGCCGCATATTTTAGATAAATGATCCACGACAGACAGAGTATGTCGCTGCGGTATGTCATATGTGCTGTTAGTAAACTTATGTTAGCCATTTGTTAATGAATATCAAGGCACATGTTATTGTTACAGAGCTGTTCAAAATCGACTACACCAGAGTAAGAAGCTACAAAGCAATGTAGGTATTTCACAATCACCAGGTAAAATCTATACCGGATAGGTTAGACGTCATATCTATGACCATGCGCTTCAGCGGATCATCTTCATTTGTAACAATGTGCTTTTCTGCAAGCGAAGGTTGCTAGGGAAGCCCTCAGGCAGGATACTGAGGTTCTCGTGGAATGGACAGCTGGTTTTCCTAGCCAGGCGCTTCAGAATAGAAATCAACCTTGCATAAGTCGTTTAAAGATGTACCTCGCAGGATATCAGCTGCTTATTCAGTACGTTCAGCAACACTTGCTCCAAAAAAAGTCCTCCTCCAATTTACATAGCATATGTATAGAAATATCCAGCTGATTTTGTGCGCTTGTGTGTAAATTAGGAGGGAAAAAGGCGAAATATGTTCACGATGTTGATATGGTACAAATCAGTGCAACAATGTCATTGCAAGCTATGAGATGCAAAAAGTATCTAGCCCTGCGCAGCTGACGTGCCTGCTGTGATTTTTGCTATAGATTATGTATCCAATGAGCACTTGTGGGCAATATCAGTTAGGCAAATCGCGTGACAGCAATAGTGATAAAAACATAAAAACTAGCATCATTCTGGGGAACCCCATGAGAATGATAGCAGCTATGTTGCCGCAGGCTATTACAAGGTGCGTCCATCAGTAACAGTGACGTATATTTTCATATAAACTACTGGACTCCTAAAGTCACGCCCTGATATTGTTTTACATCATTACTAACCAGCAATATTTGGCTCAAGGGTGCAGCTACACCAAAAGCATGAAATCCACATGGAAAAAATAACATACTACAAAAGGACAATTATTGCCCGTTTCCCAAAGAAATGTATAAGGTGAGAGATTCATTAGATTTCAATATTCGTGAGATCGGCTGTACGAAGGCGAGAATCATGGCTTGAGGCTATCGTAAAAGAAACACATATGTCTAAAAAACATTCGCCGTTTCAAAGCAGTCATTTGTCTGACCAATGGGCTTGACAGTACATTTACCGTCATTAATTAAGGATGTTATCAATCATTTAACATAAGAAGCAAGTAAAAAGAAGAATGACGGGAGGATTCGTTAGTGCTTATCATGAATAATATATAAGAAAGGTAATACATGGAGTGCTGTCTGAATCAAGCGGGCGAGGTAAGG
Source organism: Urechis unicinctus (assembly GCA_034190875.2). Taxonomy (NCBI): domain Eukaryota; kingdom Metazoa; phylum Annelida; class Polychaeta; order Xenopneusta; family Urechidae; genus Urechis; species Urechis unicinctus. The sequence continues at coordinate 10,986,094 of CM067343.1, read as the reverse complement.
AGGGGGTCGTCGTCCATTTAGACGTCATATGTAAATTCGGTATATGTTTTACGAGCCATCAACCTATGTTATAATTGGTTGACAAAATACGATGTGGTAAGTGCTACTCAAGCTGTTTTCGATTTCATTATATCATTCAGATAAGACAGCAGTAAAATTGCATTTGCCGTAGAGGTGCGCAAATTGTAGCAATCAGATCCAGATGAATAAGCGGATGCCACAGATTGGATCTATACCAACTGTTGGATATTTAATCAATAATTAGACCAAGCAGTCGATGAAACCAAAGCGACAGTGCACCAAGGCGTAGATAATGCAAGCATGGAGGATATGGGGAAGTGAAAGTGGCTTGTTCCTTCACATTTTGGTATTTAGCAGTAATGTAACTATGTTGAACAAAACAAAGTCAAATAATTAATGTGATAAATCGAGCTTGCAAGTGTCAGTTATTTATAATAAAAATCGTTTGCAGCAAGTCCGCGTTTGATTTGAGAGGACCACCACATGCAAATTATCATAGGGGTTTTCCCAGACCTAATATATACCGATACATATACCACGTTACCAACTCAACTGGAACATCGAAATATAATAGCTTAGTGCACAGCAATCGATATTCAGCACCGAATGCAACTAGGAGGTCAAATGCATGCGATGACGTGCTTACCACGCGTACACGAAAACGCAACGGTCAATTGCAAGGCTGTCATTACTGCTGTCTATGTTTCTCTTTTTTTCTTCTCCTCAATGGCATTTATCAATTAAGCTGTAATTGTATAAGTTACCTCGACCACTTGTATTCAATTACGATAAGAGCATGTTTAAGACAGAGCGTTTTACCTCTGTTTATTATAATGCGAATGATGGTAATCCTGGCAAACATGCGGAAAACGTCACAACAGCGAAATGCTATAACGTGATTCAGTCACATATGATCGGGCGTTTTACATTATCAGACTAGTGCCCTATTTCATCCAATGAAGGTTATTCCAAGAACGCGGCGTCACACTTCTCTCGATTTTTGTACGCAATATGTACAGATTAATGATACAGCATCCAAATGCCTTTTCAAGGACAAACATGCATATTAGTCAGCAGATCACACAAACCATAACAAATGTCACTAGCGATGCATCGTTTACTCCGGCCACTGTTTCACGTACCAATCAGCTAATGCTGCGTTTGTAATAAATCAACAACAATCTGAGAGGGAGTAATGTACATCCGTATTTATTAGCTGTGTTGTTGGTGCAAGATCAATGTTATTTTTTTATATTATTGCATAGTGGAGATACTAGTCATGATCCGTTTTCACATGTTGTACACCTGATCGATCAATAGTAAAGTCAAAGAAAACTCAAGGTCTGGGTGCGTGTTCAAGAGGGCGCAGCTGTCGTTACTTATGCTACAGCACTAATGAAAATATCACATTATATCAAACCCATTTGATTCGGCACCATGTGAGGCTTTCCCTCATTCTGTTGAACAATCACTAATGATAAATATCACAGGCTGATATCACAAGCTCGATGTTCTTATTTCGGTCAGCGAATATGGTTGTGTGGAAAAACAAAGACAAATTCATGTATTCGGCCCACCATGTGAGACGCGGTATATTGCTCCCTCATAAAAATCTTATGTTATGAATCACCAGCCATTTCAACACCGAATGTCACACAGATGAAGTGCGAACAGTGACTTGATTGGCAGAATTCATTACTGTATAAATAATTCTATACATTTATTGGGTTATTGTGTTTCGCATTTCTATTGTTTTTTTATTTCTGTATTTATTGCATTACTTTGCTCTCTCTTGCACAAATAGCCTTGTGAGTTGTAAATAATAACCACCGACGTACCCCATTCCACCGTCGTATGGTCACGCAGATCAAGTGTGAACGGTATTGTTGAATGGCCGCACGTTGTATAAATAATTCGATACATTTATTGGGTTATTGTGCTTCGCATTTCTATTAGCATATCAGTCGAAGCTTCATCTATTCACGATCTTTCACGCAAATTCAGGTTAATATGATCGAACAAACTTGTACTAGGAATGTTCATGATTTGGTAACCTTATGTGTTCTCGCAACTGCATAAGCAGAAGGTACTCATACACCCTCCATATGTCACATTTCTTTGGGACATCAAATAAGTATGTAGCACCCATATATGTTCTTTGGTATATGTGAATCGCCAATCGTTGCATCAGTTGCTTGTTCATCGAATATCACCCGCAAACCTCTTGATGCTACTCTAGTGAAATAAGCAGTTTGCAAGATTTTATGGGCAGAGTATTACTTTCCTGTCTGACCGGACGACTGTAGAAATATAGAAAAGGATAAGTTGTGTCCAGTTCCTAGCACTGGCTGCATTTGTGTTTCCAAACGTCAAGCACAGTACTGCAGGCACTGTGCCTATTAAAGTCTGGCGGCACGAGGCCATGACATTATTCGCTCACACGAGAGGTTCTGCAGGAAAATAATGCGCAAGGATTATATCACCTTTAGATCATTTACGCAATGGTTATAGCGACCAGCTCCTTGCGCTTTGGACCAATGGAGAATATTCTGCTTCACTTAACAGCAATAGAATACTCTGTAGTCCATGGTCATTGTTGGATGGTAATAGCTCAAATTGCGATTCATGCCTCGATATTTCCAAAATCAAGTGAGCGTAAATGTCCATTTACATTTTTAAACTCGATTGCTTGCTTCTGCCCGCAAATCTTATAGTACGGACCCATATAATATAACTCTGGTCAGTGTAACAGTGGCCTTTCTCAAGTAGATACATGACGCTGACATATCGGATCGTACTTTCTCGTCGTCCTCATTTGCACACATTTCGCTATTAAATGTTGAAATTGCGATTTCCTCCCTCCTCCGATTTTTATTCAATATCGTTATTTGACCTCACCTCTGTCGCAGCAATACTCTTCTAAATTGTTCCTCGAGATCTATGAGTGAATGATTCAAGACAATGATCGAGGTTAGTTACGGCTACCAATTGTGATCTGTTACGCCTTATCTTGGTAATGTGATCGCTGAACCTGCCGTTGAGAATATTAATGACAAGGAATGAAATTCTCTTTGGATGTGGCAACATTTGGTTGAAAGGAATTATTTGCTGTACACATCACTACAATATAAATACATTAGCAGAGTGCTACACAATATGAAACTAGAATGGCCAAACATTCCGAATTTCACGAGGGCATGGGAACATATGGGTACGGTGATGTCTTCATGATGCGGTGGAAACAGTGATAAACATTTCAACCCTCCAACCTCGCGGATGCAGAAAACAGCTGCGTCCTTATTAGTTTAACTGCTCGCGACAATTGCCTCACATGTTTCCATGTCAAGTTTGTAGCCAAGCAATCAGATATTTGCGTCTTGTTGATGGACGTCCGAGGTGACGTATTTGAGACCCTCAGTCGCTTATGCCATGAACTCTAACGCCACGGAAATGGCGACATTCGTATCAAGTCGCCGCTCCTGTTACGCCGTGATCTAATCGCCTAATAGCAAGCCATGTTTAGTGTAATTGACATGTCTCACGTTTGCTCCTCTAGAACGTATGCTTAGATTCGAATGGTCACGCTTTCGAAGTACAGTGTATTTTAAGTATTACTTTCTTGTTACTTGTAGGATAATCAAACTAAGTAATGTAACGACGGAACCCAATCAACGGGGGTCAGCCATTATGAATGGACTTTCGGAGCCTTGCAATACAAAGTGTAAAAGAAACGGCGGACCGCCCCGGGATCGATAAAGTCATTTCTCTTAGTGGTAACAAGGTATAATGAGATTAAATTGTTCATTACACGGATGAGTGAACGATAACAGGAAGTCGTTATTGGAGGGGAGATGTCATCACGAATTATGTGAGAACCAATGATAGTATGCGAACCGCATAGATAATCAACAAAGAATTCCCACCGTAACTGACTTGCATTCAAATCACATTATGACACATCAGCGTTGTTAAGCCCTTTCATACATGTTAAGCCAAAGGCACATGTCCCGCTCAAGTTCTGCTTCCGTTATTTCATATTACTTAGTTCGCTACAGAGTTTTATTTTGGAACACCAACATTTTCTCTTTCCTTTATCTAAGAAACTAAGCATCGTTTCGTATGACACACTAACATATGTTTCTTAACGTTTTGAATACAATGTGGCTAGGACGTCGTTGCAGAGGCAGGAGCAGCTCGCCTCTCTTAGATCTACCATTTTGATGGAGTAGCGACAACGAATGCTTAAGACATATTAACTTTGACAAACAACCCAATCAATATTTCTCCCCATTTAAGGATTTTCACACCGGTCAGGATGTATGTATCATTTGTCCTGAGCATGTAACACTATTTGATGGCTATTTCTCCGATGGACTTTCACCTCAGTGATGTAGTGAGTCCGTTGATAGCAGATGAGGATGCCCATGGAAGGTTTATCGATAATGACAATGCAATTTTACCAATAACTGATCGAATGCGACTACACTAAGTGTCGTGTAACACAAAAAGGAATGGTCAGCACCACGTTCTGTTGGTGATATTTTGCTTGTTGCCCAACACATTCCAACCTGTGCCTAATGTTTGCCATGCACGTATCCCCAGTAGCTAATCACTCTTTTCCTGGTGCTTGCTCTCCGCTTGCAACAATCAATTTAATGAATGTATTTCCTCTATTTCATTCTCACTTCTTTCCTTAATATATCTTTGGGACATGCAAGCGTTGCTGAATGTGAGCGAGTCTAACAGCTCCTTCTTTCTCTGAAGATATTTAGTACTAGTGTACTTCCTCTATAGACAAAATATATTTATGCCAGTAGTTTTATGTTACTAGCCCATAACCCAATATCAATATAAATCAACATATTCTACGTTTATCAAGGCAAGATGTCAATCGTATTGCTCATGGAAAGCAAAATTTAAAAATCACCCAAAAATGAATCGAATCTTGGTTTGTTCGAGGATTTATTTCTTAAGTTAAGTGAAAAAGTGGTTTTCATGAGTTGAAACCATGCGTGAGGTGAGTGATTCCAAGCAAACAAACAAATGAGTTCCAATAGTGTCAGGGTTGATAAGCTCCTGTGCCAACAAAGAATATCACGCCAAAAGCTTTGGCATAAAGCAACATGTATTTCCAATTTATAAGCCTGATTGGCTAAACGCACTTCACGGTGCTTCCAATAGAATGATTTGTCTTTCAGATAACTAATCCCATAGTAGTAAAATCACCTGCTGCAATGACCAATTCATCTGACCCAGAATTACAAACAGCTGCCACGCGTGATTTGTCGTACTGCTGATAAAAAAACAACAACAAGGACATGGTACAATCGAGCCCGTAATCAGGTCTATATTTGTCAGTACGTTAAATAGACAAAAACAAACATTGCTCCTCTGCTAAGCGTTACTAATCTGGAGATATATTACAGACGTGGTTTAGAGATATCCTGCGGAGGAATGGACGTTTTGTTACATCCGTGTATAGGGGTAGTTCATTTGCGAGTTTTGAGTAGGGCCACAAAGTGTACATTGATAGGTTGACCAGGAGATACCCATTTTGAAAGAGATAGTTAAAAGCAACGCCTAATCCTTGCAGGATAACTTTTTTCTGTAATGTTTGTGATATTGCGGGGGAGCACATTCGACACTTAAGTGCTCAAGTGATACAAGATGAACCTCAGACAAGATACGACTGACAATATGGTACAGTGGTCAAGTATTCTTTATGGAGAGCATAATCCATACTGATGATTTGATAAAAACCGGTACAGCTGCTGTTGTGTGCTATCTTGTGTGAGTTTCGAGCAATGAGGAGCACAACGTGGAGAGGAGGATTTGAAATGTATCAAATATTATTGATCAGAAAAAGGAGGGTAGAAGAGCTTTAGGCCCTTTGAGGTTGAGCGAGCGTTGCCACCGGCCAGTAAGTCGCTGGCTAGCTGGCTTTCGTTAACCAACGGGTTAACTAGCAAATCTTAACGTACCCGGGGTATATTAGTCGAATGTAATATCGTTATACTTTTGAAATTAATATTCATCCTTATTCATCGATCCAAGATACATTTACGTAAAATTGTAATTATCAACTTGTATTAAATGTTGCTCAAGTATTGTAACCAAGAAGATTATAACAATGTTTTGCACTAATATAGAGCAATAGTAACTGAATTACTTAGGTAACAGAAAATGGTTCTATTATTGCCACGTCAACAGGCAAACACCAGAAGCAAACTGAGGAAGAATAATTTTAATGTAACGTAGTATCCGTGACGGCTAATTAACTCCTGGTAGACAAACCTCCAGGTACGAGACACTGTTATAGATGACACGCACCGTCAAACAGACGCACTAGTCAGATATAAGCTTTTGGTGCCTTAGTTTCGCATAATGGTTCCCGGACAGATGCATGACTGATCACTGACATTGACTTGCATCGGGTAATTTGTTTCACACTTTGCAAGCTTACATTAACATTTATTTTGCTTATCTCTGCATTTAATCTCTGGCTGAGATTACATCTTAACCCTTTCTGCATTGAAACTACACTGCTCTTCGTAACGCATACCCATTTTCACACTGAGAGCTAACTGCGCGTTTCTTCAATTTACATTTTGCACTCCCTTAACTCTTCCTGCACGAGCTCAACGTGATGATCAACATAAAAGTGATACTCAAGTCATTTACATGATTGTGCTATTTTGTAAAACCAACGAATATTTGTCAGTTTGAGTGTAATAAGCCCTATAGATGTTAACAATTAAGCCATGAATTGTGGTAATTTTTTTGAAAAATAGGCGACGATGTTGATGCATAGGTTTTGGCTTACAAAAGATGATTAATTACGTACACCGCGTCAAGATTTAATAGATTTATGGCTCTCTGTATTACTTTCATTTGCAACCATTGAACCAATCATATCGTAATCTCGTTTAGTTGGCTGAAGTATCACTCAAACAAACGTATTCTGTACACAGAGTCTTACCTTCATGCGTACTAACGTTTAATATTCTCTCCCACTCGTTTATTAGCTTTTCACTGACTAGACTACACCAACTAAATTGTATGAAAGTCATATATAAACTATAGGCTGATGATTACTTAACGCTTCTTTATGTTGAAAGCAATTAATAATTTACAATTAGATAAATTATGTTAGATTAAAACAAAATCATCTCACCGACTAAGCCCTTTGACAAGAAATTGTGGATTCTCCACCTGCTGTATTGTGCTAGAAGGAAAGAGAAAGAAATGATCAAGAAGGTGGTAACAATTGCAATGCGGACGATAATCCCGGTGCATGTCGCCACCAGCCGATTCCTGCTTATTGCTCGGGTTAAATTCCTATAGCATTTTAATAAAATCGGATTGAAAAATTGATTGCACAACATAAGCGGCAATGTATTTGGAGCCATTTTCGTAAATGCTTTCTTTCATTATTACCCTGTCACATCCATGTAGCTTATTTTTTTCTACTTTCCCTTGCGAATGATGTCTAAGCGTGCTAAAAAGATCGACAAGTTATGCTTCTTTGTGTCACCCCTCTGAATTTATTTATGGAGACATTTCCCGATGCGCTATGTTACACCAGACTAAGTGCATACAGCCTGGTTGTAACTTGCGTGTTTACAACGCCTGTCAGGTGTCGCTTCAGAATCGCATCATTCTTCGCAAGCAGACGCGTAATGACCCAGTTAAGGTGATTTTTCATCTACTACACCTTATAAATGCCCCACTATATGTGACGTATCCCTACTTGGCAACCTAAAATCGTATCTACTGTTTTTGGTGCAGCATCAGTACTTCCGAATAGGCTGAGCAAATGTATTTTCATAGCGTTTCGCGGATAGCACATTCCATGTCTTAGCACAATTACTCTGTATTATGTCAGCGGAAAACCTGTAGGATCTACGCCTTTCCTGTGTCCATATTCGACGTATGACGACCCTTTAAAATCCTTGATGTTTATATGACTAAGATATCGAGAATTAATGTCCTCCTTGTCGTCGCATTTTATTTGCTGTGTTGTTTTGCCAACGGTCTGTTGATACGATTTCGCGACTAGCGACCTTCTTATTGCTTCTACTCATCATTATACTAAAGCTGCCCGTTGTTTTACCTGGTTTAGCCATAATCCTTGCATTCATTGTGGCCCCTTCTGTACCTGTTATTATAACCTAACTTAAGTGCATGGTCAAAGACAAACTCATGAGATTTCTAATTCATGGGATGCCGTTTTAATAGACGATTTATGAAAACATCAATGCTGTATAATATTGTCCCTTATGATGTGGATAAGATGAGCCAAGTAAGTAATATCGAAAATTAGTTACCTGATCCATGATATGGCGCGCTGGAGCTTTGTAATAGGCAGATGTGTCGATTTTATCGCTCCTGATTCTGCTCCATTTTGTCATTCAATCGATACATGACCCAGCTGGTTATTGTATCCCTACATTACTCTGCCATCTATATCATATCGGGCAGCGAATAAGCTTGTAAAATATAATCCAAAGCTTTTCTGCCACGCGACGTTGAGAAGGATCCCTGCAGCATCAAAAACCGAGGACAAAACACGTAAAAACGGAAGCCATTTTCTATGTCGATCGTTCATTTTTACGCCAATAGACCTTTCATAATCATTGTCCAGGTGTATCATATGAAGTACACACTTCTATAATAAAGCGACACAAGTCGTTAGAAAAACCCTGCTTCTCTTAGTAATATAGAAACGGTTGTCGATTTTTATCAGGACACATGGAATAGCGCAGTGAGGGGAAAAGATCTTTGTGAATACTCCGATAAGCTCATTATGTGCCATCATTATTGATCTCATGTTGTAATCATTACATATATTCATAAAAAATAACTTACCAACAATAACTATCAGGGGCTGTCTACCATAATGCCATTACCAGGCACACTTACTCCAGAGGACCACAAGAACAAGAAGCAACGTGGAAGCTATAACGATGGCAGGATCACATTTTGCTCTGATATAAAACAAGAAAACCTCATTGGGTAGAGTAAGTGAACAAAGACATTATGGTAAGCACAGGATATATATATAGAGAGAGAGAGATAGAGAGAGAGATATTAGAGAGAGAGAGAGAGAGAGAGAGAGGAGAGAGAGAGAGAGAGAGAGAGAGAGAGAGAGAGAGAGATATATAGAGGGATATATATATATATATATATATATATACGTATATATATATCTATATATATATATATATATATATATATATATATATGTATACATATATTTATATATATATACATTTATATATATATGTATATATACATATATATATATTAATATATATATATATATATAGATATGTATATATATATATATATATATATTTATATATATATGTAATATATATATTGTATTTATATATATATATATATATATATGTATCATATAGATATATATATATATATATATATAATATATATATATATGTATATATATATATTTGTATAATATATATATGTATTTATTAATATATAGACAAATATACATACATAAAATATACATATATAAATATATGCATACATATATATATATATATATATATCTTAATATAACTGTATATATATATATATATATGTAAGAGAGCAAGAAAAATATATACGCATGTATATACGGATATACATATATAAATACATCTATATATATAATGTGTATATATTATCATATAAATATATATGTATGCATATATATATATATGTATATATACATATATATATATATATATATATATATATATATATATATATATATATATATGTATATATATATATACATATTTATATATATAAACATGGATAGATAAACAAATAGACAAACAGACAGACAGACAGACAGGCAGACAGGCAGAGAGATAGAGAGATAGATAGATAAATAGATAGATAGATAGATAGATAGATAGATAGATAGATAGATAGATAGATAGATAGATAGATAGATAGATAGATAGATAGATAGATAGATAGATAGATAGATAGATAGATAGATAGATAGATAGATAGATAGATAGATAGATAGATAGATAGATAGATAGATAGATAGATAGATAGATAGATAGATAGATAGATAGATAGATAGATAGATAGATAGATAGATAGATAGATAGATAGATAGATAGATAGATAGATAGATAGATAGATAGATAGATAGATAGATAGATAGATAGATAGATAGATAGATAGATAGATAGATAGATAGATAGATAGATAGATAGATAGATAGATAGATAGATCGATAGATAGATAGATAGATAGATAGATAGATAGATAGATAGATAGATAGATAGATAGATAGATAGATAGATAGATAGATAGATAGATAGATAGATAGATAGATAGATAGATAGATAGATAGATAGATAGATAGATAGATAGATAGATAGATAGATAGATAGATAGATAGATAGATAGATAGATAGATAGATAGATAGATAGATAGATAGATAGATAGATAGATAGATAGATAGATAGATAGATAGATAGATAGATAGATAGATAGATAGATAGATAGATAGTTAGATAGATAGATAGATTGATAGATAGATAAATGGAATAAAAATTGGCAGAATGGTCACGTTTTCCAGGCACTGTACCACAGTGTCTAACTAAAAGTCACAAAGATATTGAAAATGAGTACGAAACGATTGTATTTTGCGCTTCTGAAATTTCTTGTTGGATTTAGCATTAATCGTTGCTTTAGATAATGCCAAATATGACACTTAAGGGCGGTATCAATTTTTAAATCACATGGTAATATTTGCTCTATTGCGTACGTTGTATTAATATTGCTCTACATGCTTAACTATACAAGACTCACCCGAAAGGTTCAATCAAGCATGAAATCGTCATTCACCATCCACTACTGTATTGTAATGAAAGCCCTGTTAAACTCGCAAGTGACGTAATGGATCGCCTTCATCTAACATAGCGTCACACGACAGAACATCGGGGTACAGTCTAGTTGATATGGTATTTGAACAATCAAATAATTCTTTGGAACTGTGACATACATACTCAATGACTGCCTTACTATTATGAAGCAAAGTGTTCTCCCACAGTGGTACTAAAATTGCATTTCCGATGATGACCGATGATTTCCGATGATTATGCATCGTGCGCCCAGTGTGGCACGTTATCTTGACTTTCGAAACAGAAAAGGCGTTAGGTTTTATTAACTTCCCTTGACATTGCATTAATTACGGCTGTACTACCAGCGTTTGCTGGAGGCAGAAGGTCGGGGGTTTTAAGCGAATAGCAGTAGCATACTTCATTGGGATCAATGCAACGAGTTAACTAGTACGGTGTAAAGGAAATGTATTTGAACATGAGAATAAGGTTGTATCGTTACAGTTAGACCATTATCCCCAAATTGACGCCATCGAATACCTCATTAAGCAAGGTAATGGACAAAAAGTGCCGGTAAATAAGCAGAGGACCAGGCTAATTAATAAAATTTATGACAACAAACAATATCTGATGTTATGAACGAATACAATAAGGTTCAAACGTTCAGAGTGCGGCTGAAGCTGAAGGGCGCGAAATTGATTAAACGAGTAGATTATGTGACATATAAGAGGGGACATAATGTTTGGTATAATAATTCTGATGTAGCGTATCTATGCAGGTTGCATGTGTACATGGGATACAAGTAATATATTGCACAATGCAGAGGTTAGGTATGATAATACTGATTTAGCGTATCTATGAAGGTTACGTGTGTACATGGCATACAAGTAAGATAGTAAACAGTTTTACTCAATTTTACCCTCTCTACCTTAACGCTTCTTGCCCGCCAGATACCCGTCAGTTATTCCTTAACCCCAACTTAATTAACTCATTAAGGGGCGACCTCATTGATGAACCTGCTAGAAGTCTCTCAGACAATAGCATTCGCTGATGGAGGGCACCCCCAAAAAGTAATGGGATATAAGTGAGTGAACACACGCTCACGGGAGAGCAAGATCACCAGCCATAAATAAATATAATCCTTTTCGGTCACTTTGATGCATAAATAAGTTATCATGTCTTTAGAAGAATAAAGTATATTTCTCCTTTTCGGCCATACAACGTCGTTTGTGTCTTCCATTCATCACTCATTTAAAGTCGACAGAACCAAGCTCGACATATTGTTGTATATATGCTGGTTGGTCCTCCAGCATCAGTCCAGGAGCAACCGGATCACTGGTATGCTAATCATGATCATCAGTAAGTCTATGATCAACAGGTATACCTATAACATGTCAGTTAAGGTAGATATAAAAGATTATGCGAATTGGGAAGTGCGATTTGATAGACGTCACACATTCATGGTGATTGCCGATGTAGTAATTTTCTGCAACGATATCATGGTGAATCATAGGAAGCGTCATCAAGTAAACTATTAGCAATATTAAGCATCAAGCTTGCGATGCACAAGTAACATTTCCTGCTGTGATAAAGTCTGCTATATTTATAGATAATGTCCTAATTGCACAATACACATCCAATATCAGTTTTGCAACCGCTTTGGGAATTATGCAACATGGGGTCATGAAATATTATGGAAATCGCAAGCAGCATCCAGCAGCCTACGCGAATAGGAACCGCTATGTTGCGTCATGCTACAACGAAGCGGGTACACGTGGGAACCATCCGGTCAAGAGAGGAAGAGGGGTCGGTTTGCCCGACATATGCCATAAGTAGAATGACAAGTGGCATTTCCAATTAAGAAGCCTTTTATAAGTCGACGATGTACAGTTAACGCAAATCACATACAATCAACATAAACATTGTTTTCCTGCTGGTTTTTTCCAGCAAGCACAAATGGCTGACATGATGCCAGATATTTTGGTGGAGGCTGGTAGTATGCCATGATGTAGATCTCCCTTGTAAACAGCTTCAGCATCACCCGCTGTAGCTACCTGTTAACGTAAGGTCCGCGAACAAACACCATAATGTGAAAGCAACCAGTTTAAAGTGCTTATCTGGTGCATCAAAAATAAAGATAATATACCCCAGTGAATGTATATGAAGCAGAATAAAAACAATACACCGAGGTTGGATTCCCCACTTTCTTATGTCCCGCTTGAGCTTTGATTATAGACCTGTCTTCCTATTCATCACGCGGACATCGTTTCAGCCCACATATCATTCACAGATGGCCGTAGCTGACCCGCCTGATCATGTTTGATGATTCTTAACTGGAAGCTTGTTGGAAGACTAGCTGCTAGGTCTCAAAATATATGTAATGAAATCACAGATACATTAGAGGAACATATGCGTGAAAGCAAAACTTACAAGCAAAAGGTCAGAGCAGAGTTTTTTTAAAAACCTTAACTTACTCGGCTGTTTATGAACAAACCTGACAGTTAAGTAGAAGAAATGAAACCGTGAGGATATATATGGAAATATTTCACGTTAATGTTTTTTGTTAACCATCCGGTATATATGGCAAGGTACAAATGGCTATCTATGGAGTCGACTCGTAGCAAGATGTATAGTAACGAACCTAGCATGTTACAGCAAAGCAACAGGGACACAGTGTGCACAGTGTTGTAATTAAATCTGGAAAATAAACAAGCATTATGAACTGCACGATTGCACACATTGCATACTCATGAACCAGGATGAGGTAATTACTACACAGACCACACAGTACGGAGTCTAATTAGCTCGTTATCTGTCACTAAATGCACCTGAAGCTTCTTCTTGCTAGAGCGCATATTTTGGTAACGATCAGAGGCTGTTTTTATGATGTTACAGAATAGAGATACGCCAAACGCTGGTGCAACAACGTCTGAAAGAGGTAAGATTTTTAATATTACCCTAACGATTTTACCCCAGATAAGGTAATTGGACATTATCATTCACTTCACTTATTCTTCTACTATGGGTGACACTTTGTTGTGTTTTCTTTTGAGACAAGGACCCAACTCACTGTCAGCAGACCTATGGAAGACACCAGAGCCCGACGGACCTGCCCCATGTTACTCAATGTAGATAACTTATGTTTCGGTTAGATTATCACAATCACCTGCACTCCTGCCTGACAATCTAGTCTGCGTTAGGAATCAGTGAGATTTCTCCACTAACTAACGTCTCCACTAACATCATGTTACTGAATTATCAATGACTATCCTGGTTTAAGTGGCCATCGGCACCTGACCGCGCATGAAGAAAGCCCGCGCCAGCAGCGAATTGTGTTAACATACTTTTTAACAGTTGCGTTACACGTCGGACTGACTGTGAGCTTTACGCTGATGACTTTTAAACAGTTACCTATGTCATAAACTGCCTGTACTGGGCACCAGTCTATAAAAAAACAATACATCTGCTTTAAATAATGTTATTGAGGAGTACCACATAGTTCGACAATCGCGCTTGGAATAATCGTCTGACATGCTAGGTTGGGATACTTGTGGTAGAATCGCAACTTATACCGACCATCAATTTCTAATCAAGTGACAGTCAAGTGAAGGTTAATGCTTCATTCATGCAATGGTTTGTATTTGTCTTGTGATTATGAATCGCGAGAGAGAATAGATTAAGTTGTCATTGTGATTAATTCGGTTGTCAATTGAATCAGTTTTAACTCCGGTGTAACATGCGGTGATTGTCGACTCATTATGAGACAGAATGAATGCACAAGCCCGCTGTTTGGCTGAATGTGGTGAGAAATAGCATGCAAGCTATGATAAGGATAACTACATTGTTTGCACTTACTATATTTGCAATAAATCATGTGCCATTGATCGATGATTGCCTGGTTAGTCATAATGTTTTCATAGAGTAATACGCAGTGATGTTGTTCGTGACATTGAATATTGAAAAGATTATGAGTGGAGGCAGACGTTCTCGCGGAGGCTGTATGGTAGGAATAACATCATACCAAAAAGGACCAAATCAACTCATTCGTAATTAGCTTCATCAAGCTGAGATCACTGCGTTTCAACAACATGCAATTGACTGTACATCATTAATGTCGGTTGATATAAAGGGCAACGACAAACCACCTGTCACACATTGTTGCACGGAGAGTTTGCATGAAACATTGGCGCCTACGAGCCATTATCCATCAAACCCAGCGATTGTGTTGTTAATGAACCTGCCAAGTAATATATTCTGCTCGGTCTGATGCATACTGGCCAAGTATGGGAGGCGGTCACGGTCTGAAATGTATTTCTTTTCCAGCCGTCAGTATATGGTGCAATTTGCACACGAAGTTAGTGCGTTTCATGGCAGATCTAATTGCTTGCCAATTACATTACCAAAAAAGGGCAATCAAATCAACACTGTGCATGAGCACTGCTTCTGAACAATTAC
Organism: Urechis unicinctus; assembly: GCA_034190875.2. Lineage (NCBI taxonomy): Eukaryota > Metazoa > Annelida > Polychaeta > Xenopneusta > Urechidae > Urechis > Urechis unicinctus. The sequence continues at coordinate 10,970,746 of CM067343.1, read as the reverse complement.
AGTAATGAGAAAAGGGTAGCTCTTATTGGATCTGTCCAAGTCATTGAATCTTCATGAATAAGACAACCGCCAATCTTAAGTAGAAAAACTGCCAACATGATGCAGACATTGGTCCACAAAAAGATATACCAATCGGTCCAAATGAAGTCAGTCCACTTGTTTTGGCAAAATCTTTGCTGATATGTTGCTTTGACGATTGAATGTGAATATTTAAGTGACATCACGTTTTCGCATTAAACTCTCCTTTGACATGGCACAACAAGCTCAATAACGTCCTTCAAACCATGCAAACTTTGACCCAAACGGAACAAATTAAACAGCCGTGTTGAATATTTGTACCCGAGTGCTGTCCCTTTGGAGGCCTTTAGCCATGCTTGCTAACTTGCGTCACAGCCAAAGACCGCAACACCGCGTGTATGAGTAATAACATGGATGTTTACATTTATTTTATATTCCATATCGTGGTGATAATTCGGTCCCACTTTGTAATCATATGATCGGAGTTAAGCGGGTATTATGGATGTTATGTAATGGCTTTACTTTTTGATGAGACAGGCTTCACACATGGAAACAAGACCATACATTACTGCATTGAGTGGTCACACCCGATACGCGAGTCACAATATGTTGGAAGTCTGGGGGTTGCAGGGAATATTTGTATAGATTGCGTCTGCGTGAAGATTAGTAGATGATGGTTTAATATATAATCAATGTGCGTTGTGACCTCCAAAGAGATGCTTGAATGAATGTAGGACGAAATGTATCAGATATTGCAGCATAATGTCGCATGAATAATCTTCTGAACAGAGAAATAGACGTCTTGGCGCATGTGCGATTTCGGTTATTTTCACTATATGGATGCGTGCAGCTGATGCATAGGCGCCTGCATTTCAGTTAATTAAAGAGTCAATGATGTGGACAATGCGACATCTCGACACTATGCCGATGCTTTAAGGTGGCTTGTTCACATCATTGATAGAACAAAAACAATAAGGTTGAGTTTTGTAAATTACACAAATATTATTAGTTCATGACCAGTGATCTGTGGATCTAATTTCTTAAATTGTGTGTTGCTTCAAAATAACATATTGCCCATGAAACACTGAAGTCAGTCAAACGATAAACACTTATGTGTAAGGGAGCGAATCGAGAGGTGAGCCGACCTCGCTTTGTATGCCTATACACATGTTGAAAGCTATAAGAAAGAGCATATTTTTTTGCCTTATTGGATATTAAGTCATTATAGTTTTTTTCTCTACCAGGAGCAATACTTTACACATGAACTCTTCTGCATAAACATTAAGTCAGTGACAGTTTATCCATAAGGGAATGTTGTTGATTTTTGTATGAAAGCATATTGAAACAAATAGTCAGATCCTCATCAAGGACATAAATACAGCGCTTGTCATAAAACAGGATAAGGCTAGTGCTAACAATATCGACACCCGAGCTCCATCAAGTCTACCAAATTTTCGAGAAGTGTCTTTTTTATTCCTCCTCATTTTGTCATTTTGCTCTCCCCATTGCACGAAAATGTATATCAACTCATCATAGCACTTCCATCTACATATATTTCATGCGTTTAGCCGGGAGGACGCAATCGACAGGATGCTTTCACTGCTAAGGGCTCGTCACACTCACCACTGGATAAGCAATTTAAATATTCCCATGAAACTCCAACTGAACCGGATGGTCTTCCTCTTTTGCGACTATTTATCTGACATCTCATTGTGTAAAGCATCAAACCAATTATACCGCTATCAGGAACTCATTCTATTTGCACATTCTATTTGCCTGTTTTCCCCGCGTGTTTTGCGCCATCACTGACGCTGATACCAAAGGTTCTAGTTTGTTTATTTTCTGCGTTATATTCCTTTCACTTAATAAGTAATCTCAACAGCAGCTTGTATTGTAAGCAGCGTGAGACGTAGCGTCAAAGTGTTCAACAAACCGTGAGTGGTTACAACTAATATGTAGCCTTTTCTGTAATAGCTTAATTGTGTTAGTAAAAACATATTAAAGTCGTATTCCAAATCTGCCTTCGCGGTTTTTGCACTGATATTTTAGTCAGTGAGGTGAGCAGTAGAAGGGTATCCATCATTACATCCGGTACAAATTGAGGGCATTACTTTGTGCGGATATCATTTGCTACAGTCGTCGGTTCAGTTTACCAATTAATTGTACCACGGGGATGAAATATACCCAAGAACCGCAATTTCCACAGCTATTGGGCATCGTCTCTGCACAACTGCCAATGCGGTGCAGCCAAAAGCGTATTTAGTGAGGATGTGTGAACAATTATATGAAGCCAATACCGTATGCGTTAATTTCAATAATATAGCAAATTACACGATGAAAAAGATCATATTAACATTATTCCTCTATGGAACAAATAGACAGAAAATGCAGTGTTTAAGTCTAAGTTGAAGGCCATGTGAGACGATATATGGTAAATACTGGTAGAATATGCGTATCTTGCAACCTGGCTCATTGTGCAGAACGCAATGGAAAAGTGCGCCGAACCTCCCAGTAAGCTAACCATTGCCGAACGATTCATCGGTTGGAAAACAAGTTGGGTGAATCAGCCCACTGATTTGGCGGTGAACATATCTTATTATCGACATTTATGGTCAATTTGAGCTATAAACTATTCGATGGCACCACATGATTAACGGCACGAGTGCAATAAACAGAAGAGATGATGTCAGAGGCAAGGTTGCTTTAGCTAGGAAGAGCCATTATCTAATGAATCTTCATCAAGGAATGACTGATGTAACACTAACTAAATATCTACACTTTAATAGACGGGTCATTGGGATGATGCCGCATTTTTTGCGGTGATATATCCTCGGTTATAATATTGGTCGTTACATTTAGATTTAAACATCTTTATCCCAATCGCCAGTATAAATAAGACAGAAGGTTTGAATCCACTGTCTAGTAAGGTGAACAAAATCCTCAGAAAACAGAAAATATAAACAAGACAAGCTGCTCGCTTGGTGAAGACATGGTCAGGACTAAGTAATTCACGAATATGAGGCAATGACATGGGAGACTGCTGGATACAAGCTGCACAATAATAGACAATCGATTATTTGCGTCACCCTAAAACTCAATCGATTAGCCGCGCGTCACTGCCTTAATCGATGAAAAGCCGCAACACCTAAATAGTGTCAGCTTAGTGTTGTCAATGAAAAGTAATGTTCAACAAAGTAAGCATTGTCCGTAATGCTTTCCTTACAGCAGTAAAAGGCATCTAAATATAGATCAGTACCACCCTAATTAACCAGCGAAACACATAGATGCTGTAACTAACCCACGTGCAGAGCGAAAGTGAACAATATATGGCGCAGCATTTTTCATCAGTACAATTGATACCAGAAGACTTGTTACGGTAGCGGCCACTCTCATGATCCTAAGATGAATATATGACAGTGCAACAGCAAGAGGTCCGGTCAAACTGTTTCTTCTAATGCTATGCCTTGTCACTAACGATGCTCTTGAGAAAAAAATCCTCGGTTTTGCAATTACTCTGAGCAGGACACATACGTGCATTATTAACAACCATACGCTATTAAAGAACGCCATTGGGGATGATATGATAATATGTTAGCTTAGTTGGAGGCTTTGTCCGTAAAAGTGATTGTGACCCCGACGTGAACATAACCTAGACTGGATATCAGCTAGCACAAAGAAATTCTGCGTGTTCGGTTTCACAGGGTGTAGTCCCTGATCTTAGACTTTACACTGCTGCTAGACTCCGCACCAGAGAGATAGTGGGTGATGACTAACGACAGCGCGTTTGGTTGGACGCTCCGGGATTCCGAATGATTATTGTTCTCAATTCTTGAGGTCTTTATATACCATTTTATTTGGCGTGCGACCAAATGGTCGGACGCCTCATTTATTCATCATGAATTCACTAAGCTACATGCTAATTATGTAAGGCAAACCACCATAAACTTAAATGGCCTTCCATTTTGCCAAGAACATTAACATTCATGCATAACATTAACTACAGGAGGGAGGTGGTATACCGGATTACAACGGTTTGTACATAAATTAGACTGAACCTCAACAAATATGTCTAAACTTGAAAGGAATCGGCAACGACAGAGGTCAAACACTACGTGTCTAAACTTGAAAACAGGATGACTTTAGGCAATTATGACGACCCCAGAGGTCTACATTTTTACAAACCTTTCAGGATATCACAAAAAACTTTACCACTTGTTTTATAGAACAACTTTGTGATCAATACCATCGTGAAATAACTCGTGAAATACTGGTGAATTTACAGTTATTAGCTAATATCTGACATTTATACGTTGGATGCCTACATATCTCGGTCACCACATATAGTTTATATCATATTTGCATGGTTATTAAGGGAAAGACTGGAGATATAGCATATGGGGGGTTCATCTGTAAAAAAACAGCTTCTTTGCTTTTACTAGAAGGTAGGTAAAGAAGTGAATTCTGGAATCGATTGATTAATCACTTTACATATATCAATTATTGTAGAGTAGAAACTGGACAGCGCTCCAAAGATCAGGTAATTTCTCTCATGGAATGTGCCTCATTATTTGCATCGGTCACGCGGAACAATTCATGCCATAAGGCATTAGGCACTAGTTGTAGCCGGAACTATATATCGGTCATAACTTTGACTCATTGATGCCATAAACTCGTTTACTTATAACATTGCTTTTATGTTATTAGCATGTCTCCCAGGTCTTCCGGACGTATAATGTCGCCATGAAGTTAGACGCTGACAATCGTAAGCTTCAACACAAATTTCGACAATCATCGAACACATATCACGTGACAAAAGCACGCTCTATGGTTTGCCAATTCGTCAAAGTTTACAAATGATGCGTGCAAATTCGAGAAAGCATCAGAACTTGCTAGAAAATCGCAAATATGCGGGAAATGGATTCGATCACCCAAAGACGAATGCAAGATAAGGTGATTATGATGGGCAAATGTCTATATTGCAGTCGCCTGAATCTACAGCTACTCGACGACAGTAACGTATTACTACGGCCTGTTGATGCTTCCATGACATCAAGATTGCAGGTATAATATAGGGGTCTCCTCATATATGCCGTGTTTTGTATATTTGTGTTACAATTGGGGATAAAAGCTCAAATTACATGTCATGCAAGGATAGGTTATCCATAGCAGATACTTAGTTCTGGTTTACGCTTGATGGGATACTGGTGATGTGTAATGTAATAAACAGGAATATTAATAGTCTGCGAAGTATCTCTGTTAAACAAGGTAATACTATTATTCCATTAACTCATATATTTGACGTTTATTCATAATCGATGCATATGATAGTTAAAATACTTATAATCAGCTGCACTTTGCATCATAACACCTTATTGAACACCAGAGACTATTTGTAAAGACCAAATTTAAATGAGAATTTTCATGTCATCAGAACGGGCCGATGTTTATCCACATTGAGCCAAATTGCATGTTGTTTCATCATTACCAACCCCATTCGAGAAGGGTAACATAACAATTTTTCCTCTCCTGAGAAGTGATGAATCAATTCACATATGTTAGTGCGTCCTCGTCACATTAATCCGGATGTCGCAGCTTAAGTTGCCTATACAGGCATCTGGAGCGAGGGCTGGAGCGTACATGATGATGATTGAGAAAGATTAGGGAAATTCTAAACGAAGACGAATAACTTTGCGAATATAAAATGCAGACCCTAAGGCTTGTGGTGTTTACTTCATTAGCTGGAAGGGCCTGACGCCTGTTCGAAGGCTTAAAAACAAGAAACTGTTATGCTCATACCGCTTATTCTTTTGACAACGTTCAAGGGGGTTGATTTTCGTAGCATCTCGATGCGGGCATGGAAACTTGCTTGGTAGTGTTGTGAAGCTTCGGTCTAGCAGTCGAAGGCTTCTTAAGAGAATCGTGCCACTCTTCTGCCGAAAAACTCCTACTGTGTTCTTTTGCCGTATATCCACCTCTCGCCAAATGAACAACATATTTGTTGTCATTAATATGCAAAGAGCAGTACCCCAGACAACAAGCAAGCATGTCGTACTATATCTGTATAAGACTATACAATGCATCAGATTCACTTCCCTATATATCAGTCGGTCCAATATGAAAACGTTATCAAACAATAGTAAATGTCATTAGTGACATCGGCATTTATTCCCCATGTTGAGATATTTTGTCGTGTTGAATGTGACTTGTAAATCTGGAGGAATTATAATATCAGAGGTAGTACGCACCTGGCCGACTGGCGTTTATTTAGACTGCTTCATAAACCCCTGATCACATCGTTTTCCATGATAGCTTTGACTGAATAATCATCTAAGATAAGATTCTCGGCGGTGTGCCATGATATAGCGTGAGGTTATATATTGTGGCTGCTATCCTGGCCTGATGCTATATTAGGAATACATGCAAGTATGTCAAAATAAATTGGTCAGTGCTCTTATTTAGCAGCAGCGAGTTAATACGACAGCAACACTCGTCTAATCACGTCAGCGGCGTCGTTTCCAACCTACATATTTCCTATAATGCCGTCATTACATTCATCTGAGTGAACGCCTACAGCCCTTTGTTGAAGCTCTATTGTTTTAGTCACGGCAAAATAATGTATTTTGCTGTCCCGTATCATCTGGTACCTCTGTTTACTGAGTGGTTCAATTCGTCATAGGAAGCTATTGAGATGAAACATTGGATGCAACCTATCACGTATCACTGTGTGGGTTATAAATGTGTTCCTTCTGCACATAATATAAATGCCATCATCTGTTAATCGTCATCCAAGGCAAATATACACTCTGTCACTGATATCGGTTTCAGATCGAATCTTCTATTTGCAAAATACCCCTTAGCATTTAAATGTGCACTACTATGCCTGTTATCAACCGTAGTTTTATATTCACCTCACTGTGGCGTTAAGCATCCTTATATGACACTATTCTATGCATAATCTGAACAAACGCAAATCATGATATATCTACATACGACGTTTTTAACAGTTTAACAGCTAATAATGATTTTTAGAATTTTCCAATCGCAGTTTATTGACTATAAGGCAACAAACATAAACCAAATGGATCCATAGATTTACAATGCGTTACACACAAGGGAACAACACCAGTCTCTCCTCTGCATGATTGACCGACCAAAGGTGCTTGCTCTGTCATACTATACTTGTGACCCTGAGGCTAGTGGGTTGTCCATGTCAGGCCTATGGAACTCGACTACAAATGAGGCAAGTCTGTATGTATTGTATAGGTATAGAAAATCACTATCCAAATGCTGTTGATGCTGAGTCGCAATGGAATACCAGATATGCTGTTATGTTCTGACCCGTGCAACAATGAACATAAAACAACCTGTTTTGTTCAATGCATTGCTTAGCAAGTGGCGCTGTTAAAAATCGGCTGGTTTGAGCGTCGTGGCTAAAGTAAAAAATGCTCTCTCGTGATACCGTATATATATACGTCAATTCTGCCGGATTCCGAGTGGGCCTTCATTTGATTATGGTATCAATAACTGTGATTATAGACTTATTACATCTGACGTGCGTAGGTAAGCAGTATTAAACAGCTTAGCAATCACTATACATTACACAAAACAAGTATATCAATGTACACGAAGGAAGTCTTACCAATGTGATCTTAATTACATATTCATTGTGTTTATACATAACATTGTTCACACCATTAGAATGATTCGGTTTGATTTTTGTTGGGGTTAGAAATTGTTGATTATATGATAATGGGGTATAACATTAATACACATTTTCCCATGCATGGCCGCTAAAACATCAGAAACTGCCAAACTTTTGTTCCCTGTTTTGATACGCAACAGAACGGCACAGCTCCTACCTAGAACACGATTAATTCTGTCTTGCAGAGAAGTACATCGGCGGCTTACAGGGAGGTATCGGTTTGCTTCTCATCAGCAGCATATTGACAGGCGGAGCAGAATGGGTCGCACGCGACGTTGTCGGTTCAACGCAAAAAGCCGCCTCTCACAAGTAATGGCCTCTTTTGAACTCCTGTTCAGATTACAGGGATTACCAAGATAATCTTGTTGGTGATTTGTCGCTCAATTAATGGTTTTGCAGTTTTCAAAAACCAGCACAGCCATAGATTGAACCAGACGCTGCTTGATAAGTCCGACGGGCTGCGACTGCAATACTAGTAGCATAACAGATAAATACAAGTAAGTTATAACTACGATTAATGCTTCATCGAACCAAGAACCCATATAACCATAGCCATGCATAGTCCCTTAATACTAGAAACAAGCAATGATCCCAGCAGTGCGGTCAATTCTCATAATTTACAGTTATAGAGACCAAGTGCATTCTGTATCATACCCGCGGACTGCAGTAAATTATTCACTGTACTCCGTATTACTTGCAATAGCAATGCATGGAAACTCATCCTATATCGCATGTCATCGTCACTGTGACGTTGTGTCATAAATTACTCGTCATTGGTGTCTCAGACCTATCTTTTAAATTTCATAATGTTTCAATGCTATTGAAATCGTGCTTTGAATGTGATTAGTAGTAAATGAATGACGAGCAAGAGATTGCAGGATATTGCGTTAGTATCGGACTTGAATCAATGTTTTTCCAGGGTAACATTGCCAGCATATTGTTACGAGGCGGTAGTTTTAAGCAATGACAATACCACGCGATTTAGGTGTGACTATGATCTTTCGAATAACTGATTGCCTTTTAACTTCATGCGAACAGGAAAAGCTTTTCATGCTATAGACATATAATGTTGACTGCGTAAATCATCACATGTATAAAGTAATCAAATGCCGGATTGATGTCTAATCGGCAGAGGAATTATTCGATGTATATTTCAAGGGACTGATTGTAGTTTTTGATAAAGTTAGGTGCATCCTAGAAGATTACAGCCCATTGGCCTGTTAGATGACTTATTAACTTGATTGATTTGAGTGTGTGGTTGGATGTATGTGACATTTCATTTCAACCTTCTTAGATATTGAGCGATTGCTTAGCTAAATTGTACTTACAGTCGCCATGCACCACTGCTTGGTGGCATTCAGTGGCTTGAGGGGATAATTGAAGCGTCAATCACTGCGTAGATTGTGCTTAATACAGAGTTTTGTGCAGCGGTTTGTAACCAATATGTACAAAGCATGAGAATGGACATAGAAATGCATCGTTTGCAACAACACCAATGCTATTGTTAGCGTTATCACCCGTTATGGACACTGATGATGGCATTGAATCGTCACTTCTTTTGAGAAGTCTTGAGCATGATGCGCACACATTACTGTCTACTGAACTATTCACGCGCAATGTTATTTCATTCAACAAAGATAACAGGACCAATGTAGAACATTTATGGACCAATGTATATTAACAATATATGATATTCCCTTGTACAGAGGTTGGGTAGCATAATATTATGGGCTAAAGGGGCAATCATGACTTAACAAGCGTAATTCCCTGTGAACACGAACCTTCTGTTCATATTATATCCATGATAAATTGATCTGATGAACGTTGCGCTCAGCTTTCAGACTATAAATGGAATTTCAGAGACCAACATGCTCAATGAGATTCCGTATTCACAAAGTCAATATCTCACAGTTCAGTCATCAGTATGATCCGAGTGTTTGGCTATGTGTAACCCAATGTTCATTGCCAACCGCAAGGCAGAAGGGTTATATAACAGCCCTTTTTTCTCTCCGGGGCAATTGACACCAGGAACGTGGGCTGGAGCGTTACGAGATGTATTCTAATAAAACAGTAGTTTATTGATAGTTTCCATAGTGAAGAAGATCTGAGGAATTCCAATTGAGACGAATATTTTTGCGGGTGTTTGAATACAATCCTAATGGCTTCGTTACCTTATTTCAGTCTATATTTGATCCAGCAACGCATTCAGCGAAGAATCCCGAAGAGAATTTCGGCCCAAAATATATATTATACAAGGACTTTGACTATTTTGAGAAACAAAATATTGTGCATACACCTTGCATGTGAGCAAACAATATAGAATAGAGATATCATTTTTAACAGTAGTTGTCCTTAGCAGATGTGATATGAGCTCATCGTACCTGGCTTAATGAGCGATAGTAACCCGCAATAGTATTTAGCTGGAAGTAAAGACAAGCAAAATGAATGAGGATTCTTGTCAACTCTTGTCCGGTGCCTGGATGATGCTATTTGCAGCGACATTCCAAAGCCCCCAATGTAATTCGTAGTCATCATATCTAAGTAAGTCTAACTGATAACTGCATAAGTTGAATTATTTTATCAATCGATTTTGCTCATAAACGGTGTGATTATACTTTTTTTCCATCCCCTCCGCCGTGAAGTATTGATGCTATTTACCAATGCGATTATTCGTCATCGTATCTGTGCATTTTCACATCGAACGACTAAGATATTCTCTGTCCGTTATCCTATGATTATTGAGCATCAGCTAGGTGGCATATATGCAAACATAGCCCTCTTGAAGATTTGAAACCCTGCAGTGACGGAAATTGTATAACGGGAGTTTTTTTTAACAGGTCCGCCGCCATGTGACATAACATTTACTTAGAATCATCCAATGTTTGGTCAATTGCATTTAGCACATGTTGGATTGTTATTAAGATTATCACTTCAATCCAATGTTATTTGACCTTAATCAGGATTACCTCATGAGTTGCTTTGTGCTATCCTTTGTGACCTCTAAGTTAATTACGCGAGGTACGGCCGAGATGAGACACAGTTTCTACTCTTTTAATCAACTCACTCACTGAAATAAGCCATGTATTCCTTGTTGAATCAACATAGATTATTGCAATACTCAGATATGTAACTGCAATACACGTTTTTTATGACGGTTTCGGACAGTCGTTTGAGTCAAAGAGTTATTAGACCTATCCATACAGCATGCGAGATTTGTTTATAAGCAAACGCACTTTCATGGGATATCATTATACCCCGTATGCATTTACAAATTGTTTGTCCTAATGAAGAAATCCCCTGGCTATAAAGGTGCTACGCTTAAATTATCCAGTCGACGTATATATTATTTTATTCACTGGAATCTTTATGCATACTGCTTCTGCCGATGTCGGTTAACAGGTTGGAATTGAGAAAATTTAGCCTTTTGATTTACTGGCGACGATTCGCATCTCACCAACGGTACACTAGTTGACAGTTGTAGCCGCTGGTGGACAACCACTATAGTCACCTCGTGATAATCAATTTCATTGTGCTCTTCCTGCTCGGCCAAGTGAGGCTATGTAGCATAAAATGCCAACGTATCACAGGGCACCAATAGGACACATGACACTGTAAAACTGGTTTTAGAGCCACAGCCAATTTCGAATTAAATGAGCGTCCTTAAGTGGCTAGACGTGCATCAAATGATGAAGTACGTCAGGATGCATTAACGCTTTGCGCATTTTCTGTGGATTTTTTGTCACTACCTTGTAACTGTGTCATTCCTTTCAATGTATGGGCAATATTAAGTACATTCATAATGCAGTTGTATGATTATTGGCGATTCGTACTTGACGGCTTATAAGACTCATCCAAATGTGACAGCATACATAAGAATGAGGATATGCCATTTGGATGCGAATGCTGTCAGTGTAGACGGTTATTACTGTAAAGGTCATCAATTTAACCAAAAATGGAATGTTAAATGATAACTACAATAACATAACGATAAAAAACCCGCGCGGATCCCCGTTCTTTGTATGCAAAAGGCTCAATGTGCTAAGGATATCGTTTTTTAATGTGAGTCAATGACTGGAAGTATGATTACATGTTCCCTAGCCCGATGACTTTAATGCACTTATTTATAAAAGATGAAAGGTTTGCGCATATGACCTCATAAAGACTGCAAAAAAGCGCACCTGACGTACATTTATCCTCTGTTTCGCTGTCTAAGAGTGCCAATATCAAACGCTAATTTCATCAGGACAAATTTATGAATCAACTCAAATAATTTTATGAGCGTGTATAAGCATCACATACAATGTGTCTATTTTATCGAGCCGTTTGCGCTAATTACCACTCATCAATTTATATTAGTGAATAACAGTGGTCTCATCTAATCATTTGACCCTATTCATTGTTCACCTACATCGTCAATTAGAATGCCAATCATATTGCTGAGGTGCACAAAGAAAATGGCTACACGCTAATCGAGTAGGTGTACTGCTGTAGTAAGTCCTTATTATACTGACGTCCACTAATTAGTTCGATGAATGAAAGTGATACCTCGAATGTTTGCTCATAGAGAAATGCTATTCTCATAACAGCCCTTTACAATGCCTCACCAAACACTAATTTAAATGATTTAGCTCTTTTCGTCATGATGTGCTGAGCCTGCCTGCCAGCATTTATGAAGTTTAACTATACGAGTCCCAAATGGTTTATGTGTCGCACCAAGAGATACACATCGACGTCATTTTAATGCATTGTCGGTGATCAGGTACCACAGTGCACGTCCTCTGCATTGTTAATGAGATGCACACAAGTCTAGATCATTTCTTTACAAATAATAATAATGCAGGATGATCACTGGCGTTCTGTTCTCACATTTTAACTAAGTGGCATGAGGCCTCGGAAATCTATTTCAATGAACTTAACAATAGTGGACACATGTCCAGTGTTACAATGAACCACCCTTCTGCACCTACGGCCTGATCTTGCCATAAAAAATATAGCAATGTGAATTCGCAAAAGGTATGGAACATGATCCGGTCTGTTTTAATAGAATACAGCCCATATAATCGTGCATTCGTCTAGTCATTGGCCGCTGCGATGTTTATCTGTTTCTACTCAAACAAACGATGTAGATGCGGGTGAAAAATGATGAATAGGCATCGAGTAAGTGCCAGGATCACCTTATCTTGGAAGTGGGATTGAGATATATACTCAAACTAAACAAGCAAAAGTATCTAAAATATTAATATCAACAATTGACAGGCCATTCTACACTGGCTTACTTCGCTCCTTCGCTGTCCACAATCCGTCGCACAACTCTATCATCACACCTTTGATTTGACCCCGTCGTTAGTCGCCTGCGCGGGCTTCCTGCACTACCTCTTACTCTATCCCTCACTCAAATCTAAATCCAGCTTTTGTTCAATTGTACCGCCATGTCCAGCGATCATCGTGCGGATGTATATTATGGGAGGAAGGTGCCACTCACGCATTACCGCAGATAAACCAATATGTAGGTAGAAAATCAAGAGGGAACAGGGTCCGTTCTGTTTGAACCGCAACGAAATGACACTAAATATCTATTTTTAAAGACTGAGGATTGAATTAGAAACATTTTCAACAGCAGCGGTTTACGTATTTCAAATAGTATTACAAGCTTTTTGCAACTTTCTGTGAGCATTTGTGTGGATATCATGCTCAAATTGGAAAATAGACAAATCAAATTAACGTTCGGTCCCATCTTGTCTTCAGTTTGCTATCAGATTGACGCGATACCTAAACGGGCGTGGCCTACTGACTCCCAACTGAACTATAATAGCCTTCTATTTTGTTACGCCCGTCAAGTCTGGCTAAGACTAGACTCTAAATTGTTGGGCAATGACTTAACGTTTTAATGCCTACTTATTTCACTTACTCTGGCGTGTATCTCACAGACTGCGTTGCACTTGTGGAATGTAATGTAAGTTAAACAAATTGGTAATCCAGCACAGAAAGGTTCTGTATATTCTTAGTTGGGATACAATGTTAAACACTGCTGATAAGTGTGTACGTGCTACCCAGTTAAATACACGATTCCTTGGAATTAATCGGTGAGTCAGCCACTAATCATAACCCCACAAGTTAAGAGAATACACGTTCAATGCAAGGATGCACTAAGATACGATCGATTGCGTGGTGTAGTATCTATTTACATCAGCGTGTCAAATCACCATTTCAGAGAAATTTGCATTGCTCTAGATTTATATTCCACTAATGAAACAAAAATGTATGTTATACGAGTACAGGTCGCACTTTAAATGTGTGCAATTACTTCCGGCAGATATTGGATTAGATTCATCAATTTAATGATACAAAGCACAGTAATTTGTCAATCAGTCAAGTTCGGCTCAGTTCGGCTCAGTTAGCGGGTAACATCTGGCTTATAAGACATACCACATGTCATGAGAAAGCCTGTTTGTGGTAAGGACTCTTTGCCAAAGAATATCAGCAATGTCTATTGGGCGATAAAATGCAGCGTAAACTTGCTGCTGATATGCTGGAGGCGAGGTGAGTTTATATGTATTGCGGGGAAGAGACAGGATTGCTTTATGCTTTCAGAAAAGGCATAAGATATGTAATGTAGTTGAGAGTACTTCATGAAGACTGCAAAGCCAAAATTGTCGCTCTAAAATGCAACGTATGCAAATGTCACACGGTTTGAATCCCCGTCGGTCGTTCAGTCCCCAACCCTTCCTAGCCCCTCTTCTTAATCGACTACATCCGATCCCTCCCTATCACTTTCTAGCCGAACCATAGCCTACTTCAATCGACCCATGACCAACTCCTCCCAGCTCTTATTATATGCCGACTTCTGTTTCGCCATCACCAATATCACCAACTCTTCTCTTCGACTCATCACTGAATTTTTTCCCGCTATCACCTGCCCTTCTCGACTCTGTTCATCGACTGGCTTCAGCCCTGTCATCACCACCCCTCATAGACCAAATAAATTATCACATTCCGACCACACATTGCCCTCTGCCGATTCCGGGTCATTCCCACAATATCCCGTTACAATCTTTACTGACAACACCTCCTCAAACAGGCTTCACACGGCCCTTGCGTCACTTCCCAAACTCTCTCGAGACCCTACTTCTTAACGGACATATATCATGTTTCCCGCCAACACCTTTCCCTGGCACTTCCTATTATCTCCCTGTGGGCCCCTCTGTGTCAATAAGCAGAAGACCCAATTGACATGATCTGAGTGCATGCTATATTGCCATGGCAACATCGCCTGTTATCAGGATCGGAAGAAGGGGCCCCATAATATCGTGCTTGAACCATAACCCCTTTGGAACCTGCGTCAAAAATGCACCCCATGCATTCTGGCAGACCCGCCGTCGCTATGCAGGTCATGCTCCAATTGGCTTACTGTTGATGACCTCACTTGAATTGAGGACCTGGATTCGTCCTATCATTCACAACAATATGTTAAGACTATTGGTTGCGTGAATTAGTTGTAGTTAAGATATAGCTACTATACTTTCTTACTAACTGTTTCAAGTAGTGTAATTTGAGACGTTTATTCAACCTCTTTTAATTGTGCGATAATCTCATTCCCACTCATCTTTCACAATTCATCTCGTAAACCCGGGGCACTAAGATCGCAAGCTTTACACCCTGAACTACAAATACACAGTCCATTGATGGCACGGCTGATTCTAGAGATAACACAAGGACAGCTGATGTTACATTTACAGGCGGTCCACATACCTGCGATGCCAGACTAGTCATAACGAATTCCGGAGAAATCGGTCTGGGCCCATGAGCATCGACTGCGCGCATCGGAGCGGGTTAATGGAGATATATGGTTAAGAAGGTAAATAAACATTTCAAAATGCTTGTATTGTATATGTTGTTCGTCGGAGAGAGCTCATTCGATTTATTCCCAAAACAAATTTCTATTTGGAATCGGACATCTCCTAAGGAAGTTTTTCCTAAGGTACATAAATGGCATTTAATTGCGCACATCAGTTAAACGTTATTTCTACCGCGGCAAACCATATGTGATGAGCTTACATCCAACGATATGCGCTGCATGCGATAAATCAAGTGACTCGTTCGCGACCGCCTCTTGCAATAAGCCTGTTGACTGGCGCTCCGGAATGCACAGCGGCGCAACGGGACGACCATAACAATCCCACCTAGACATCAATAAGGAAACGTTGTATGATAGTAATGACTTACGCATCTGCCTTTCAAAGTAACGCCTAATGCAACTGCTCCAGACAATAGTGTATTTCATTGGTACACCCAACCTACCAGTCTGTACATTTTTGTAAGACAATACCCTTCTCTCGAGGGGAATCCTCAGGAACGCGAGAGGTCAGTGGCTCAATTTGATCTCCCAGAGGGCCCACAGCTCACGCCACGATATTGTCTTAAGGGGGTAAATAAATAACGACATACCCTGTCGATTTCCTGTCGTGTTCTGCCTCGAGTTACAAGCAGACTATGCATCAACAGTAATGTGTACTAGGTGTTTTTTGTAGTTACCATAGAACCTTATTTATGCATAGTGCGGTTGCCATGCTGTGCTCTGTTCACAGTATCTAAGAGTTTATACTTGTTCAGTAGCGTCCTTAGTCTTACGGTCAGCCGACGCGATTTCTACCCACAACTCACCTGTTTAACAATGAGTATATTAATAATAGTCGAATCAATAACAATAAATAACAATAATGAGAGTATAAATACTGCAATTAATCGCACCAGAATAAATGTCAATTTAAGTGCACTGAAATGTTTATTTCACATTTTGACTCGCTACACAGTCATTTCCTTATCAACCAACCCTTACATTAGAATATCCTATTGATATTTTGTGGATATTCATCAACTTAAAAGTAGAAGGATATGTTGAGTGTCAAACTAACAATACACCTACACATCATCATAACGTACCCTCTCAGTCATCAGCTTGTGGAGTAACCCCCTTCAGCTGATATTAATTATAAACCCCAGCTTCCCATATCCGCGAGTGACTTACTTGTGACCTACCACTTCCACCCTCTCCTCATATATACCCCATATTCTTGAGCCACGTAGCCATCCTGCCCAGGCAACGTCCGATGGCACCATGCCTCACTAACCTGGCTACTGCACGTCCAATGAGTATTCGGATAGCGTGCCTTAGCCTTGAGGGAAGCACTTTTTAAATCAGTTATATGCAGACCTTCGAGGTTAAAACATCTGTCTCGGCTCTTTAGGCAACGTTCCATCCTAAATTTAAATATCAAATCAATTAATAAGTTCGTCTTCATTATCACAAGTGCGTATCGTGTGCATCGCTACGCCACACTTCTCGATAATACATGTGGGCTCATTAAATAGCAATTACGACTCATCCTATGGAAGATGTAGTCACAGATGAGTATAGTGCATTCCACAAGTCAAGTATAAGTCCCTGTCACACCAGGCATGGTGTTGATGAGACGTTGTTGGAGTTATTGATCCTTAAATATATAAAGACTAGGACGTAGGATCTAGAAAGGTCGATTATGGCAATGTGTCGCCGTAGCAATTTGATATTTGATAACAAATTATCCACATTATACAGCCTGCTTGGTTTTAAGATTTAAACAAATACACTAGGCAGCTCCAGCAATACATCAGAGCTGCTGCGAATAGAATTACAATTAAAACATAAATCAAGTACCACATATTGCAAAGATCTGTATGACTAATATTTTGATAGCGAAACGTTAAGGTAAAGGACTCGTATAAAGCAGTCGTGAATTCAGCCACCATAGACGGACATTTCCACAGAGAGTACATCCCGCAGCTGTAGGTTTTGTGGACATTTATAATAGAAGCTTATGCTTTATATTCAAAGTTTATGCTGTCAAAGCAATGCGTGATAACAATTAAACCCAGTTTATTCCGCTGCGTTATTGGAAATGTTACAACTTGCAATGGCGTAATTGACCGACGCACAATCACTGGAAATTGAACAGAATATGTTGTAGTTACCTATGTGGTATGCATCTAGTTGGCAGGGACAGATACTCAATGTTAAGAGGAGTGTCCGTCGAGGCTGAAATTTTGTCAAATAAAACGGCTCATTCATGGATGTGTCTTGGTCTATCCATTCTAATATGCAAAACATAAAGCATGCTTCTATTTGGATAAAGATTCTTGCTATTCATATAAACTACTGAAATCTCCCAATAAACGCACAAAACATAAATGATCAAGAGCATCAGACGAAACGATATCAAGGTAACGCAAAACCACAGAACTGTCGCATGTATATATTACATCAATAGCACAACCGTACGTTCAACATACCAAGGCAAGGCGAGATCAATAATTAAATATTCATGCCGGATTAAATTTAGACTGATTCTCATCCTTATTCGCATTGATATTCCGTTTCGAAACATGGCACACCTTACAGCAAACGGCCCTTAGTATTTGCAGACTTATGCCCAAACGATTCCTCAGGGTGTGGTGAATAACAATCCGAACGTTTAGCCATTACCGCTCGACTATGCAGGCGCCGCCATAGTCATTGGGCAACCAGCGCACAAGCAGGTTAATCACAACTATGAGCCAGAATGCCTTACACTAAGTTAATTAAGCACTGGTTCGCCACACAGCCACACCATAGTGTAAGTACAAATGCGACATTACACTGGGTTTGGTGGGGGAGGGGGTCTAACAAAGCAGATGATAAGCACCATTTCCATTCTTAGCCTGAGAGGGGATGTTGAGTGCGTCATTTAAGTCTCAAATTTGGAAATTGTGGTATCTGTGTGACTTGCGGTGGATCTCCTCCAGATGTTTTGCACAAAATGATGCATTGTTGATCGATATTACAATGTTAAGTGCCTATATGCCACCGAGTTGACATAAAGCACAGAAGACAATAAAACAGACTGGCGGAAGTCCAGGGAACAAGGTATCAAGGCTAAAATATTTGTGGCAGCGCTTGTATCCAATATTGCAGCATCGGTCGTTTGTGAATTTACCCACGATTTCATACCTTAATCTAATGATACCCCTGCGTCGATAATTTTATATGATTTCCTTGAGGTTTTGAGTGCTTATAATGCACGTCGCCGTGTTAACTGATGTGTAATGCCACACGATTACCATTTAAGTAATACGATCTACGGTAGTGTAACGCTGATGCATATTTTGTTTTCTTTAATTAAATAATCGTTAAGGCAAAATAAATGGAATTAAGCGTGTCGGTATTTATATCGGGGGCTGATTATGTTCTCGAAAGTATTTACTAACCCATAGATTCGATTTATAAACGAAGGATTCAAAGTGCAGCACAGTAAATAAGCATAAATGTTTCAGATCCTATTCCTCTGATTTGAGAGCAACGGCAAAGTGATCTTATTTTGACAAATATCTGGAACGCTTTGATAACTGTTTAAATGAGAACCTTGGACTTGTTGTAATATGGGCGGATTACTCCATGTAGAATAAGATAAACTACAATTTAGGTATTTCCTTAACGCCTTGCTGCATTCATAAAAGGTTGTATCCGTGGTCTCTCTGGTATATAGCGACTAAATGCCTTGTGTATACGTCAATTGCATCTCATAATAAACGCACATTTTCCACTGCGTGTATAGGTAGCGCAACAATCCACCCAGAGATAATGCGGCTTAGCTACGAGAGGTGATCCATCACAGAGGTTGCAATCTGTTTTTAAATTATATTAGTTTTGTATCGCAAACAAAGCAATGATTCGCTAGAGTCGACTGCTAAACAAATATAGTTCTGGGTACACTTACAAAGAAGATGATGAACATATGTTCTGAACATCATCGTCTTCTGCTAATATTGGCTCGATATGATTGGGTCTGAATTCAAAAGGTAGCTTCAGAATACAGGAAGGCGATTGATGAGCAGAATTCTTCATGAAGCGGCCAGCATATTCACGCAAATAGTTAGAGCCAGCTTTCAGGGAAGCGCGAATTGAGCGTTAGAAACTGCAATAGTCATCATATTCATTTCTTAATTATGACTTCCATGTGTGTTCTTGGTCATAAAAGCGTTAACTTTACAAAATAGTCTATGGTTTTGTTGGAAGCTGAAATTAGGATTATATTAATGTACTGCTGGAGAATAATCGCATTGCGAACGGATATTTACAGCAATATGGAAAGTGATTCGTGCAATTCGGATCAATCCTATGATTGGTTCAATGATTCAATGAAACATACCTCAAATTCCATGCTAGGATGATTAGTTTGTTTGACCAGTACTTACACTCACTGTAATGTACAATTTCCAGAATGTGCATATGACTTCAGCGAGTCTAATTGGGCCTACCGCTTGACGACGATATCTCCCTTGACGTTGGTTTTAGGGCATTTATTACCCCATCAAACCAATGACAAAGTTTAACTGCATTTTGTGTGGCATTTCTTCATGCCAGATATTCAGTTCTTGGCAAGTTGTCGCAACATTAGTTTGCTACAAGACAACAATTAATATACAATGAGTGGTAGCCAAATTATTGCAGCGTTACATTCAAAACTTTTTAGTAGTAACATGAATAGTGTTGCTGTATAAGAAACGCATTTCAGTCATATGATCATATTGAGGCCTTAGCTCTCAAATGCATGTTATTTCTATGCTGGCATAGCATAATGATAAATTTGTCTGGTGCAACAAAATGAGATAATTACGGCGTTAACATCAACGTCGATATTACAAAGATGACCACTACCGATGTAAGCTGTGAGCTACTGTTTCTACATTATTGATTGGGATGCAAATCTAATTTGACGCCAATATATGCTTTTGACTTTTGTTGGTGGCAAGGTTAGGAAGAGTCAATCAAGTGGAGATCCTAAGAAACGCGTCAACAAAAAGATGTATTAGATAATAAGAGGAAGCGGAAGGGGGTGGGGGTCTTCTTATTGACAGGGAAAACACATTAGTCAGATTAATATGTGATGCGTCGATAAAACTGGTTTTGCGAAATTAATATATACAGATGCAACACAAGACTCTTCTTGTAACTTATCTAAGGAGTTTCCGGTGCAATGCCGCCCTTCCCACTGATTGATGTTGATTGAAAAGCATTGATACAGCAACGCAAGTGAGCTCTATTGCGTTGATAGTGTTACCTTGTGCGCATAAGACAACACCTGCATGTGGTTATTGACGTAGGTAGGGAAACAATCGAACACTTGACATACCCTCATCCAGCATTTTTTTATATCACAACTCTAGGCAAATGATGCTTAACTATGTTTTTCAATGAAATCGTGTTTTGTACAGAAGTCACAGTAGTTAATCGTAAGAAAACGCCCGTCCCGCGTCCTTATTGATGAAAAACCCCGTGGAATTAGTTTTGTTTTGTCATACCACAGACACTGATGTCGGTGGATTTCATGTCAATCCATATGGACACTGACTACAAATGAGGAGATAAGGAACTGTTATGTGATACTGATATGATACTTTATGTTGATTAGTTGTTGTAGGCACAAACAGAACAGTTGACTACGACATGTCAGTTGATTAAATTGTTTAGTGGGGCGAGGGCCAGTTGTTTTGACAGCCATAGTTTGAATTGCAGGGTAAGACACTAGAGCGACGTGACTTGTATATAAAATAGATTGAATGCACGTTCAAGGGACATTGATTCTTATTATCCTAATGATTAGTCATGTTTAGCCAAAGCTTTATCTTCTCGTGCCAGATAAGAGTCAATCAAAAGTCAAGTATGGATGCTATCACGAGCTAGCTCTAGCTTGGCAAATACTCAGGTTCTTCTAAGCGCTAACAAACAATTGCAAAGAGTAGGTTTATTTGTACATATTAGGAACTATAGATGCAACGTCATGTCAAGGAACAATGATGCTGCATTAAGTTAACTGCATTTTTTTTCTTTATACAATTAGTTACTACTGGGGCTACTTGTGTGTTAATGATCAACTAACCTAACTTATTGGCAACATTTTAGTCATTACACCATTGCAGGTTTTCTATTCAATTACAGCAAAGAAGATGTGACATGTTCGATACGATACCTGTGCGATTTATAGTTAACCTTTCAAAAGCGCTTTGGTCGTCATGAATGATGAATGACAGCTCAGTTGATTCGACACAAAATGCCCACAAAACGGCAGAATATGACAGATTAATTCCTCAGCTATACTTGGCATGCCCCTATAAAGTAGCAAAGATACAGTTCGTCAGTAAACCGGCAGCATAGAGCATAGAGCCTGTAGTGGTGCACGTTACACCATTTTGATGGAGCTAGTGGGACTGAGTAACGACATTTATTGCCATGAAAAAAATGACCGATTGTAATCAAACATCTGCTTAGTAACGTCAAGTCGGTCCATGCTAGTTTTATCAATTTACGCCTCATGGCGATAAATATATATGTCTGAGCCATTGCTATAATCATGGACGATTAGGGGAATAGACATATATCTTGAAGTTCATAAATTCTAACAACTACAATAATGAACCATCATAGTGATGATCGTTCGACTTACGGTTTGTGAAATCCACCGGCGCTACTGCATCGCACCGTTTACTTTTGTATTTGATAGATGTGAATTAAAGCGTAATACGTCTTTCTACGACAGATGCCTCCCCTAGTGACAGTGCAGCATGATAGATTGCTTACCTACCCTTAACACATAGAGCTTGCTGTTGATATTCTTTCAGAAGCGGCCTTAAGGTGTTTGTTGTGGCATTCTGAAAAGTTGACCTATAGTAATGAACGATTAGAGCAACTGATGTGCAATGGGTTTATAACAATGATTCGACAGCCGACAATACATAATCAAGCATGGTGGTATGTATCAAAGATATGTTTGAAAATAAAAGCGGATGGAACCAAATGCTCCTGTAATTGTTGCTTCCTTTTTTGGGTATTTCGTAAAGCATCTTGTAATAACAGTTCGGTGCCTGACGGTAATGACTGCGTGCGAAGTAGCTGTATTGACTATTACATTGGCGGTCATTAGTTTGGTGCTAGATTTAATCCAAGCGCAGTAGATTGAAGGGATATGGAAGTGCAAAAATATCTTAAACAATTCATTAGCAAACGTCGCACATGCACCATATTGGCCTACAAAATGAATACATAATTTTTTTTGCGATATCTAAAAAAGTTGTATATTAATGAATAATATGCTTATACGCTTTCTATTAAAAACAATAATTGGCTAGGCTCTCTTCGTGGTTCATCTGTGAGTGCATTCGGAATAGGCGGCCGCTACGCATTAGCGGGATAAAAGATGCAGGTCTTTTGTCGTATAAGCTTTGCCCCGTAAAGAAGCTTCGAATATTGTCGGTTTTGAACGCTAATTTCATAGCTGTCGATGTGGGACTTTTTAGCTGTGCTATGTGTTGTAAGGAATGCATGCCATTTCGTGAGAACCATCAGTTAACATATGTTAAGACCGAGAGAGATTTGTTATTCGTTATACGTATTGGGTTAATCCCGTTCAAGATAGGAACCTTCAATGCATCCTACCGTGTTTTACGATAGAAACGGAATTGTTATTTGTTCATTACAAACCGACCGCTGTGTGACACATTCAACTGATACTGCTTTCATGTAGAACCATTGTAACACGCACGACACGTGATATTGTATTCGTTGCATTGGCTTTAAGTTTGTTTTTCATGCTTGAGATTTGTTCCTGTGTTGTTAGCCTAAAGCGTTAGATACACAATAAGAAGGTTTATGTCTTGTCGAACGATGTAGTTACGCCAAACCGGTATCTATGTCACATATTTACTTGCTGTTCTCTTGCATCAATATAGCCTGATTAAGTAGATCAGAAACTAAATTTTGTCGTTCAAGGGTAAGTAGGGAAAAAAACAGTAATTAATATAGCAAGGAAGTACTTAAACTAGTTATCATTTATTCTTAGATCACGTGCGGTCCATGATGTAGGAGATGTTAATTAACTTGACATCAAAGCATCATCTTTCAAACTATTTTGCCCAATGATGGTCAAAGGTAGATATCTTCTTTAGGCATTATATCAATGGCAATTGAGATAATGGGAAAACGAAGTCTAATACTCTCGTAGAGAAGTGGTATAACGTTCAAATATGTGGTATATATATGTGTGTGTACGTGTGTTTTTGTGTTTGTGTTTTTGTCTGTGTGTGTTTGTGTGTCTGTGTTTGTTTGTTTGTCTGAGTGTGTGTGTTTGTGTGTGTATATATGCGAGCCACCAAACCACTCTGCATATTTGCACCAAGTATTAATCTGTGTTGCATGCTGTACACAATGAAGGCCTCTCTAACATATACCATTACGAATCCACTTACGCAAGTAATGAGTACACATCAGCTGTTGCAATTGATAATTCAAGGTGCTTGTCCATGCCGTTAGGCAAAGCAAGCTAAGTGTCCGAACTCTCTGATGGATAAGGTACCTTTCAGAAATCGCAAATGCAGCCCTGAGAAAGAAAAAATTTGGTTGGTTTAACTCTCGAGATAATTCTAGTCGAGGTAATTCTAGACGCCTACAAGGACTTGAATAGTATACCATGTAAATATTGGCTGGTGCGTCTCTTGCATTTTACCCTTTATGGTGGTATTAATCAATCAATGGCAACAGGTTAACGCTGATTGAAGACTTGTGGTAATCCGTTAGGGAACAAAGCATCCGAACATGACTGACAGTTATGTGATGATGGTAAAGGCGAATGCCAGTATTAATATTCTCCTTAATAGCATGCGTTAAAATAGAGCAAGCTTACTCATGCAATAACGGACTGAATAGTGTTTAACGGAGACACTGCAGCAGTGCAAAATGAATGGATTTACGAGTCATGTAATGTAAGGGTGCGTTTTGAGGAGGCAGTCCAAAAGTATGACACGAAATTTTATGCGTATATTTACAACAAGTTAGCTACCATCCCGTCGTTGGGATATATTGAATGGATGTCTGAATAGCTTGTAGCTTTCTAATGCTTTTGATCTGGGTTGGTGGCCAGGTATTCCATACATCATGTAACAAGCAATACGAACACAATTTGAACTCAACTGTCCGATGTATGATAAAAGGGTAGCAACAATGGCGGAATGGAGTAGTTTACATAAAAAAGGCTTCCCTTCAATCTGACAGAATCTTTTGGCAATGCAATTACACGACAAGTGGGTCACGGGTTAATTCTGACCTGTCGCACGTCAGCAAAAGTGATGTTGCCAGAATGATATCCAAGCCATCCTTGAATGACATCCAAGGCTCTCCTTGTGTCTCCAAGGATCTCTCAAGAGTTGTGAACTCGAAAACATCTACTCGTAATCACCAATAATAACTCGACACTGAAATACGGATATTTTTATCTGGATCGTTTGCATTTGCTAGAATTTTTAGAGCTCTTTTATGGATATATTTCAACATGCATCTTTGTGCTCAAGTGTGAAATATGTTATGTGTGTGTGTGTGTATATATATATATATATAAATAAGAGAAAAGGAGAGAGAGAGAGAGAGAGAGAGAGAGAGAGAGAGAGAGAGAGAGAGAGAGAGAGAGAGAGAGAGAGAGAGAGAGAGAGAGAGAGAGAGAGAGAGAGAGAGAGAGAGAGAGAGAGAGAGAGAGAGAACGCGAGAGGAGAAGCAGTGGTGGAGGAGTAGGTGTGCAATAATAACAATAGGCAAAGATAGAATCAGGGGATACGTAAAGCTGAACACTTTGGGGTCACACCTGAAGGTATAAAATCAGATTATTTCCGTATTGAAACATATTCTTTTAGTCAGCCAAATAATGTTATTTGCAAATGTTATAGGAATGCGTTTTACTGCGGTACAACTGTTACGGATGGTTTTACACTGCGCCACTAACTACTGTTGCGCTCTACGCCAATGTTACTCCGGTGTAAGGGGAAATATGACACAATTTATTTGCCCATCGCAATAAGTATCCACTTCGAAACATACGACGTTAACGTCCACTGCGATGATAGCTTATGCAAGAGGCTGACTGGTCATTAATGACAAACGAGTATAATGCACTGCGTTTAGACCGATGTTAATGCGCCCACAGTGAAGTTAACAAAGATGCATTTCTTAGTGCATCTCAAACCTCTAGCAGCGATGCGTTCTTTTATATCGCTTAACCAGTGAAGTTTATGTAATGTACTTCAATCTTTATATTGTGAATTGACTGCAGTATCAAAGCAATGGATTCAGCGATGAACACTTTGTAGCAGACCTTATATAGAGCGGCCATAAACGAGCAGCCTGCAATGCATCATCACGCTAGTGAAAACATCGTTCAAAAATTGCATTTGTGACGACGCACTAGCCCTTTGTTATAAAACGTTATAGGGATATTCCTGCCAACATACAGTTCCTGGCTATCGGCAAGACTTTTGAATAAATATTCATACCAAAGTTATTGCATAACACTTATGTAAAATCAGATTTATGTCACCTAGTTGCCAAAAAATTGAACTTTTAATCAGATTTTATGTCACCTTGATCACATTACTAATTAGGTAACAATATTTTGTTATTCAAATTGGGATTCTACTGAAGATTGACATGTTAAACGAAATACTGAGGCTTGCGCTATGCTCCAATGCGCTTTTTTTATGATCTTTATTTGAATTATAGACAGGTGAATACCAATAGGCTGTGACTTGCTCTGTCATTGACGGGTATGTAATCTATATGTCAAATTAGTGGACATGGCTTATCAAGCTAAAATATATCCTCGGTTTATCTCAACCTGGATTCGATTCAGCAGCAACAATGTTTTGCCTCCCTTTGTGTATATCATTAAGGCGAATCTTATTGCTGCCAAGTATCATATCAAATCAACAGTACGCTTCCCGCCGAAGAAACGTTCATTGCTATTCCACACTAACGCCTCTGCAAAATATGCAGATGCGCGTTTGTTTCAGTTCAGGTAAATCAGGCATTGAATCCAATCACATGTCCCTATTTATTGACAGTAATTATGTACATTATTAAACAAAGCCATATTTGTATTTTACAATTATGCTTAAGCATGAGGATGCAACAGTATTTCTTGTTTCTCTTCTGTAGTGGCCTGAGCAGTATACTCAGATATATCAAGACTTCACTGCGTTCGAGATATATTTATTGACTACGATACCAACACCGCGTTATAACCGGTCTTATGCTGTATATATTGGAGTCGCGTCCACCCGCTTCGGATCCTGGGGGTAAGCTCCCGAAACTTGGACGCTCCTTCAATATATACCCAATCCCATGTCCCCTCATGAGACCAGCTCTACCTGTAATTGGCTGACCAATCACAGGCGGCCACTATACCGACCGATTACAACGAGGCCCATACATATTATGTCACAGTGGAGTATACCTTTAAGGGCATGATGTGGAGTTTAAAAATAAACGGATTAAACCATACAACACAATCCTGTTTTATGATCTCTTGTGAATTGTGTCTTCTCGGTAGCACCTTAACACTTTTAACAGCACATTCCGCAATATCAATCATGCAATGAGAGTTAGAAATCGAGAGGTGGTCCTATATCAGTCACTATTTCTAAAGTAGAGACATGTACTCAACATTACCGCCCGCGCTTGAAATGGATACACTGATAATTAAACGCATCAACAACGGAAACCAATTTCAATGCCCGTGACAACCTTTTACAATTTCACGATAGAGTGCTCATCTTCTGATTTATGCTGAGGCCCATGTCCCCACAGTGAGTTCTAAAGCATTATATTTATAGTCACAATCAGCGTAAACATGATAAGGTTGGATAATTATTAATGCCAAAAATGGCGCGAATCCGGAGACACACCGGGTAATATTCGCGCAATAATATAGGTTGATTTCATAACGCACCCATTGCACCTACCAAGGAATATCTTTGATGTTTGGAAGGTTTTACGCCTGAAACATTGCACCATATATGATTACTGATAAGAGTGTCATTTATCGGCGTGTTGCTCTATGTCTTGGGAGAAAAAAGTGATTTGACATGCACAGCCATATATATGTATGTTTTTACATCCTATAACATTGTTCCTGGTCATTATCTCGTGCAAAAAGATGTTAATAGACTTTCATCATTCGAAATCAATTTCCGGTTTTAATCATATCCACTGGAATAAAGTTCAAGAGATAATACAATCAATAGAAACGACTCAACATTTGTCTACTACAAGCCATATAATTGTGACTTCAGCTTCTTAATGGCGTGAAATATTTATTGAATCAGCGTACATACCAATTACCTACGTGATGTGTAGCTTAGTTGCACCTGTCGTCTCGAAGTAAGCATTGTGCGTTTGTTTGGCGAGCATGATGAAAATGTCAAGGCCAGATGTTCAATGTGATGAGAGAAGAGCTGAGTAAGAAAGTAGATGAAGCTTTATTTGATATTTGACAGCTGACAATCTCAAATTGTCTTATAGGTAGCATATTAGATGGGACGGTATGTCATGTGATGCATGGAGATGAGTTTGAATGACAGAGCGACTGAGAGGCGAACTAATTAAAAGAAGTGCACACGTGTTGTGCAGACAATTTATATTATATTTCCTTATGTTTAACGTTATATTGTAATGCATTGGTAAAGTAACATGTTTGTTACGAGAATCATTGTATCGGCCAAATGCACCCAGATTATCTTATTGCAAGCAAAATGGTTATGATGCTGGATATTGGTCCAAAATTGATTCCTTATCGCGTTAAGATTGTTTGTCTTGGAGGTACTAGAAATTTTTACAGCTAAAGCGTCTGACCTGATGCGTGAGTAAGCTATATGGGAGTAGCATTATCTTGCCAAAGCAGTTCTATGATGCTAGCGGATTTGAAGCAATATTGGTATCCTTGCTGAGTCTCCACTTGCTGCTCACAAGCAACCTAATGCATCTTTACACATACGTCAGATGGTATACTTAACACACCCTGTTATCAATGCATGCAAGTGTTTCGGTATAATGTAGTTGGCGTGGTGTCTGCAAGGCGCTTATCTCATCATCTTGGACGCCCTCCGAATATCAGCGCTTCAGGTGTGGTAGCACCAGCTCTTACCTATTTGTTGACATCATACTTATGTAATTCTGTTCTACCCGTATCACATCCATGCTTGGACATAACACACGAATGTAAAACCGTAACTACAGCATTATCTACATGCCACTCAACATTATGCAACATACTATACTTAATTGCACCCGTTCGAATAACCATCAACGATTGTACATATATTAGCGTGCACTCGTAAGTATGATGTAATGACCGGCCATTATTTAGTTCTCACTGATGGTCGAGAATGAGATTCCATACGGCGCTACACATCAGTTGAAATACAATCGAACAAGCCTAATATTTGGTTCTCATTGAAAGGAAGCTGATTGACGAGTTGGCCTGGTGCCACAGCAGGAAATGCAATCCATCACTCGGAATAGCTGACTAAGGGGATGTATGCATCACAAACATAAATCCACAAGCTGAATGCTCCGCTGAATTGTCAAGTGACACATTTAATGGAAGGCCGGCTAAGGTACATTTTAACTTAAAACCGAATCCTCAGTGTTAAAACATAATCATCTGATCATATGAATATATAGTTTGCATATAGTGTGCTATTGCAAATACATATAGTAATTTTCAAACAAAAATCCATAATCTGCATTTGTTGACCCATAGAGAGAACACTTTATGATGATACAAAGTCCATCTGACTACAGGGCAGTAAGTTCTCTCGGTCGTCGTTGTCAAGATTTATAGGGAGTCGCACAAACTGTGGCACTGTTGATAGTTCATTAGCTGACAGACAAAATATTGCATAGACAAAGAATAACACGAATTCCTTCTACAGCTACAGATCCCATCTGATGCGTGAATCAGGCAGATGGAGTGATACGTTCACGACGAATGTAGTGTGGTGGTCCTGGTGGATGTAACCCAGCACTTAATCACCATGGTAAATAGCAAAGCAAGATAATGCATCTATTCCTAGACCCCAATTAGTATGCGAAACACTATGTGAAGAATGTGTGCAGTTGTTTTGTTAGTGAGTACTTCCTTTGGCGGTGAGAGCAGACCTAACATTAGCCATGTTTTTATATCCTTATTAGTGCCTGCAACAGTATTGCATGTCTTCATCGCAGATTAATGCACAGAGACGCCTGTCCAATTAGCCGAGACCTTTGAAAATACAGCTTATTGTATTAGTTTGCAGGTATTAGTCTCGGCTCGTATTGACTGTTTCCTTCGTTGTGATCATGTTCTGGACAAACATGTAATTGGGTGATATATAGTCTGGCTGGTAATGGAACACTATCCAATATTTTTAATTCATGATTGCCTTGTGCAGAATAATATTTATAGCTGTTATTGTTGCTTTACCATGCGATCAGATATTCGGTTAGACTTAAGCGTGTGAGCGGGTCGGGTGTGTTGCTCACATATACAACCATTGGAAGTGTCATTCTAGAGACACTATGTGCATGCCTTGCAATTAAGTACAAAAAACACTATATGCTCGCGGGAATAACAAGAAAACTGGAGACAATGTGTAACTATATCGGGCTATTAACAAATGGAAATATATTCGGCTCTATCTGTTGGAACAAATGAAAACAATAGGATTTATATTAGCATGCCCAGTCTTGTATTAATGGGAAACTGGTCAATTCACACGTGGCATTGGCAGTCAATATATTTATTCATACACAACCGACACAGTGCAACAGATCCGTCGAAATCCACACAAACAAGCCCATTATTAGGTGCGCCAAGCATGGAAGCTGATTAACGAGTTTCTTTGGTGTTGCAGCAGGATATGCAATCTATCACTCCCGAAAGCAGACTAAGTGGAGACTTGTACCCACTGGCATGTGAGATCGCTTGCGCTGTTGAAGCGCATGATATTCATGATTTAATGTATCGGTTTTCATGCTGTGATGCAAAGAGTACATCACATCAGTATAGGGTGATCATAACAATAAACAAAATCAACTATGGTATATTATTCAGCCTTAATCCTTTCACATCGGATTGTCATAGGCGTATGGCCCAAATGAGAATAACAATCTCCTGCCGATAACACGACCTGCAAGCCTTTATGTTCATTAGGTCGTTAGGAGATTTAGACATATCAGACCAAATTGACCCTATTGTCTATACTCTGACGCCTATTGTTCTAAGTAAAATTCTAATACTCATGTACGTTTTCGCCGCGTTGTGATTGAAGTAAGGCTTAAGCAAGGACCACAGAGGGCAATTTTCCCAATTACATCTTGAAATTTAAATCGATGAGGTTACTAAACTAATTGTACTGAGTGCTGGGCTCGTTATTGGATCGGTCTGTCTCTGTTTTAGCAGAACTTCCATCCTTCCATATTGTTAAGTAAATCGAATATAAATACGACAGCTACCCCCTTGGTGATCCTGAGTAAGAATGATGACGATTGTGCTTTATCTGCCAAAAAGGATCTAACTTGAAACGAGAGGAATTGTTTGTCTAGCTGGCATAGTTATCGGGCGATCATAGCATGATAAAATGTGTTCGGCTTTGTGGAGTGATAGGACCAATATATGCTTGGTTCATAGATGTGCGCTATTGTAATGGGAATACTTCTTAGTATAATGACTGTATAAATATACTGATGGTTAATTTCTCAGATATTGTAAATGTGACAGATGGGTTGTATTCTTTTCCATTTATATCATTATGTCCTGCATAAATAAATGTAAGCATTACATTGATACTATCACTGCTGTACAGTAGAGACAACAAATCCCGTTTGTCTAAACAGCTGCGTATTCAAATCTTAATAAAACGCACCAAGCAGCAATTTCCATGTCGGCGTTAATCCTGGTTTAGTAGACCATATAGCTATTGGCTGCGGGCAGCAAATTTTAAATCATCGCATTTGTTGATGCTTAGAGATTACCATAGATAACGAGGGGGTATACATCGCTCACTTTCATGATCTGCAACGCATATATCAAAGCATCAAAATGAATGTAAGGAAATGGATCAGCTAGAACGCGTCAAAACAGTCCGTGATGAATGCTTTGATTGGGTGTAAGCATCTGATACTTTGTATGTGCTTATATGTTATAAGAAGCAGTATCGTTAAGTCTTTTATATTCATGCTGCTCATTACTGTTTTCCTCACGGTCGTATTATTGCTGGCTGGTTTGGTTTTATATGAACGCATGAATCCATTTAATATATGCATTCCGATGCATATGTGGTCGGTGTAAATCATCAAGCGTTCATTATTGCGGGATAGAGTGTTTTGGCAGATGGGTTTACCTGTATGTTGACCCTGCAGCACAAAAGGTGATGTCATTCTAGATTTCACCAATGCCGCTTTCGTATGCTTGGGAAATGGGATGAATAATATTGAGAAACTGATATGAGTCTCTTCTGTGCGATGAATGATATTAAGAAACTCATGGTACCGCTCCGGACACCTCACCAATGCAGCATTATGGCAATTACTTACATATAATATGCAACCATGCAAAATAATTAACATCCCGCAATGTAGATCCCACTTGACTGACAATATTTCGCTGGCTAAAAATTACAAAATAGCAAACCTCTCTCAGACATAAATGTTGCGCCAATCCATCATGTACATGCGTCTGTTGTCTATATGCAATGCTGATTTGTTCTAGCGCCAGACCGAGAAGGCTTCAAATAACCTTACCTGAATTTCCGACGAGCGCATTGATAAGCTAGCTGCTCATCAACTAGTAACACACTCGCCTCATGAATAGCTATGGGCATTTGCTGTACGGCATTTACTTTAATCCGTACAATAATATTATTATCGCATTATAATCCATTTGCATATCATTACGACAGTAACCTGTTGCACACTTTAACCAGCATACCTTTAGAAAAGGTAGCCACGCCTCATCCAAGATGGAGGCAACTGTCTCTTAAATATAGCTGCCGCTCAATAGAATACGTGTGGAGTGAGTTGCATTTTATAAAGGCACGAACCATCGCTAAACTGCATCTTATTTCACACATATACGTCACTCTATTCAAAGTAAGTCCTGTCTCCATATCTCCATATTCTAAAAAGCAAAACTGTGTAAGATCACGTCAGATGCGACAATGCAATCTGCAGCCCCATAACGTGCCTACGTATAATAAATCATACCTTACAATCATTTTAATCTAGATTGCGCTGCTTTCTTGTAGTTGTAAGTACATTTGGCGCATGACGCCAACCCAAAGCGAACAGGTTTACTATGCTGGTTGGATACATGCATTACTAACTTGGATGAACTTCAGATTGGATAAGGATGGATATATGCGCAATTCCTGAATTGCTGATGAGGATACCAGCGAGCCAGGCACAGCCGATTGGCACCGTCATGAATTATTACCTATATACAGCAGCGTTGAATTACTTCGCGATATTGTGCAGGTGTTAAGTTCAAAGGATCCCAACAGTAACACCATGATAATAGACAATTTGGTTCAGTCCCATTAGACGCATATAAATTACACTAAATGACTCAAGAATGATTTTATGAATAAATAAGGCTTTCAGGTGTATTTATTGACCCGTGGACGTTTTGTTGGTGAATTGTATCAGTACCCGTATTGACAAGAAGCTATCCTCTAAAATTACCACCAGCAAGCAGCATTCCAAGTGTTGCAGAGGAATAAACCCGTCAATGTAGCCAGTTTCCTTGGAAGGTTTTAATCAAACCGATTCAGCCGTCAAATTCATCGTCCATGAAAGCTCGGATGTATTTGAATGGCCACATGTTAATCTGCTTACGGATGCAATGCAACTTGTGTCGTATTAACTTAGTTGGTAATGAATATAGTAGATGAAGCTTTATCAGTAACTCTTGTGCCATAAATAGCAAACATTTTCGTCAAGAACACTTGACAGTAAAAGAATAACCATCGCCGTTCGACATTACGTGGGAGCATTTGTGAGCACTCAGTGCAGATAACTCCAAATGCAGACTCTGAGGAGCGGCCGGGTTAGTGAGTTCTAGAACGTCGACAGCTTATCAGGTTAGTTAGCATTAAAACACACACAAAGACAGGCTGTATAAATCGGTATGAATTTTGAGGATCATTAATGTTATGCTCCTCATCACATGGAAATTGCTTGTACTTGACAACATTTGCACATTCGTGACATATGCGCCCATTACAGAACGGGGAAGTTCTTTTTCGATCTTCTATGGCATGTGTTATAGATATTCCTACTTTCTATCGGTAACCACAGAATGACACGGCGAGTTTTGCGTACCAATTAATCCACTAAAATCATTAGTTCCATTTTGAAGCCGCTCATTGGATAATAAACATCGTTCGTTATCTATTCATTTCACTACTCAATCCAAGTCGGCTAAGGGATGAGTTGATTTGATTTGGTTTTTTACATATTGGCGATCGATCATAGTGACATCTATAAGAGGCAACTGGTGACACAATCTATAGTGAGCGGAGCGCCCATGGATATTGCTGCTTGATTTAGACATTCAGCTGTCTCCAAACTTTCTATGAAACCTGACCAACCAATCAACGTTGCTTGCAACTGCATTGTCAGTGATATTTCTACTGATAAAATTGAAGGCCTATGTATCAGACTGCTGTGGAGGCGAATTGTAGGAGCAACCAATTTGTTGTGGGTTGCGCATCTCGTCTGTGGATTTCATATGGACGGAGGCTGAAATGACCTTGTCTAGTCACATTACTGGTTATGACACGCCCCAGTTATTTTTTTTACTCTATAGATAATGATATTGCGAGGTCATATGAACACCGGATTTATTGATGCCGAATCCACAGCGGTACCCATCCCCTCCTCCCATCTATTGCTTTAATCCAACACATTGATGGCATTGCTGTTTGATACACATATCCGGTCATTGTATGTTTTCAATTGCATCAATTAGGGCCCAGACACGAGTTACTGTCATTCTAACGCCTGTCATGATCGACTCTAGCTTGCACCTCTGGGTCAAGCCACAAGGTCGGGTAATTCAACCATGGAATCTATCCAATCAGGGTATACCTCATAATTTGATTTATCTTCATGGATTAGGACCCAACCATGAGTTGCTGTTAATCCTATCGTCTGTTTATTGATCTAAATCTATACGCAATAACGCCCGTGCACCACATAGCTCTCAGCTAAGCGTCGACTATAATTGCTTTCCATTTGATTGTCTTGGTCACTCATTGTCGTGCTTAGTTGTTCGTCAGTTGGTTTTATTTTTTTGAGGGTAGATTTATTTAACCCGTGTATAATGTTCATCTGACTTGTGTCATGGAACAGTGCGAATGCAATAGACACCAAAAACATGATTATAACCTTCTTGCGTATGAATGATCATTATCAAGGTGAGGCGGGAATCAAATAGTGCAAATACACAACACTAATTCCCCATGATCGTCGCATCATTTACCGGTACATACGCTCTGCTGACCTTTGATATGGAACTCACCCTGCACATCTCGTCTCACCACGCTGACAAGGTTTATAGGTGTATCCATAAATATATAAGTAACATTTGCCATGCATCATGATAAAATAAACACATTCGTTTTTCACGACTAATGAAGACAAGGCACAATGAAGTTGAGATATATCTTAGGGGTTATTATTACATACCCATGCGTTTAGGTAGAACAGCAATATCCCGTTAGGTACAATGGGTACAGATTTAAATCTGTCCCTTGACAATTCATCGGAACATGTAGCTGGTGGAGTAAGGTTTTGGGTGTGTACATCCTATTAGCTGTTCCCAGTATGGATTGCATTTCCTTCAGTTGCAACTCGTCAATCAACTTCCTTTCTATAAGGTCCAAATATGAGACTGCGAAAGTGATGAAGACCAAGTGAAACCTCAACGCACAGCCGATGCGGATATAAGTTGAAATATCAAACATAATAAGGTGAGATTGTAAATATACAGTTTGCAAATAGCGTGTTATTGTAAATATATATGTAGTACTTTTCAAGAATAAATAACCTATTTCGTAATATGTTGACCCATATAGAGAAAACGTTATGATTAAACAAATGTTCTCTGAATACAAGGCATTAGATTTCATCTTTCGGTCGTCGTTGTCAAGCATTATTTGGAGTTGCAGAAACTGTGGCACTGTTAAAAGTTCAACGTTCATTGACTGAATCAACAAATTATCATATAGAAATATAAAAGCACGAATTCCTTATGTAGCTACAGATCATATCTGAAGCGGAAACGGGCAGTTGGAGTGAAACGTTTACGACGAATGCAGAGTGGTGGTGCGAGTAGATTTTATTCAGCACTTGATCACAAATGTAGATAGCAAAACAACACAATGCATCTACCCACATACGCCAATTAGTATGTAAAACACCATGCAATAAATTAGTGCTGATGCTTCGTTAGGGAGTAATACTTGTGGCGGTGAGCATCGATCTGACATTTGCCGTGAGAACAATCAGTGCCTACAAAAGTACATAATGTTCTCGTTGCAGATGCACCAATGAATGTACACTGACGCCTTCCCTATCAACCGAGACTCTTCAAAAACAAATGCTTATCGTATTCGCCTGTAAGTATTAGTCTCGGTTCGTGTTGCCTGTCTATTTCGTCGTTATCTTGTTCGGGATAAATATATATTCGTGTGAAATACAGCTTGGTCGCATATGTAACAATATTCACACATTCTTGACTCGTGAGGGTATTGTTCAGAATAAAGAGTATCTATAGCTGCGATTGTTGCTCCTACCTGCGATCTGTTATCCGGTTAGACTTAAGCATATAAGCGAGTCGGGTGTGGTACTGAGTTATATAAAGGGTGTCATTCAAAGTGTTATTCAAGAGACAACATGTCAATCAGTATAAGGTGCACATTGCAATAAACAAAATAAACTATTGAATGTTATTCAGCTTCAATTCGATTAACATAAGCGTATGGGCCAATAACTAAAACTAGACACATCAGACCGAATTGACCCAATAGCGCATACTATGACGCCTATTATTCCAAGTAAGGTGCTTACAATTATGTACATATTCGCCTTTGTGTATATGTGGTAGATTAAAGGCTAAAGCAAGGACACCAGAGAGCCATTTCCCCATTTACATCTGGAAATTGAAATCCATGAGGTTTCTAAACTAATTTCACTGCGTGCTGCGTCGGAAATTGACCTTGTCTGTCTCTGTACCAGCAGGGTTATCTCATTTCGATCTGCTCGGTAAGTCGACTATGGATACGACAGCTATTCCCATGGTGGTCTTGAGCAAGTATTAAGGCGGTTGTGATTTATCTGCTAAACAGGTTATAACTTGATACGATAGGAATTGATTTTCATGGTACCATAGTTATCAGGCGATCATAGTGTGATAAAATACGTTGGGCGAAGTTATAGAGTGATAGAAGGATTATATGCTGGTTCAGAGAAGGACACGATTGCAATGGGGATGCTGTAACTTAAGATGAACACTTAGTTAGTCATTGAAATGACCCGCCCTCACGAATTCAAACCCAGAGGGATCAGCAAGATTATAATTTGCACGTACTAAAGTTGCAAAGTATGTTGTGTTTGATGACTGTCTTAATAGACTGATGGTTAATTTCTCAGATATTGGAAATCTGGTTGATGGGTTGACATGTTTTCAGTTTGAATATAAATGTCTATAAAGAGGGGTAGAGTTTGACTGTGCAAGTAGGAATGGAGCCTTACGTTGCCTTCTTCATTTCGCTTATTGCTGTATTTGCTACTTATGTCATAAATAAAATGCGGTCGTACGTATTTGCATGATACATCATTAACTGCATGACGGCATGCCAGTATTACATTAATACTATCATGGCTGCACTCAAGCGGCAGCAAAATGCGTCTGTCTAAACACCTGAGTTCTCAAATCTAAATGTAACTTACTTACGCAGTGGGTTAGCAGCCATTTCTATATAGGTATTTACCTTGCTTTAGTAAACCGTAGCTATATTCCCTGCCAACGGCAAGCTGTAAATCATCACATTTGTTAATACCTAGCAAATACCATATATTCATCGTTCTTTTTTAGTATCTGTCAGCATTAAATTATCTATAGCTGCGATTGTTGCTCCTACCTGCGATCTGTTATCCGGTTAGACTTAAGCATATAAGCGAGTCGGGTGTGGTACTGAGATATATAAAGGGTGTCATTCAAAGTGTTATTCAAGTCTTGGAAACTCAGTTATAGCTGTTGTAAAGTGGATCGTTATACGTGACGCGCTTTTTTGTTTGAATAATGCTATTAAGGATATGATCGGTGGTAGCCAGGTCGATGGATGTAGGTTCTTTTATGGTTTGTGTACATAAGCTGTGTACATAGTATAATCAAAGCCCATTGGAATTGACCCTCGAATCCCTTTAGCCAGACGCGTTTGTTAACTACGCGCTAACTCATGTGTTCTGGCATATTATATTGAGCAATAGATTTATTAAATATACAGGCCTTGTTGTAGTTATCAGTCGTTATTCGTGTTTCAACTCTTACCATTTCAAATTTAATCTGGACATTTTCTGAGCAAAAATTTTGATTTATCCGGATTTGATGCGTCCAGTCATCTATATATCGTTCGCAGAAACTTAAAGCAATATATTTTTTAATTCATACATTTGCAAAATCTTAAGAGGGGCTTTAATCACGTTAATATGTATCACGCAACGACGAGCATCTTCAGCCATAGAGAAATGAAATTACCCAAGCCTAGTGGCAACGCTCTAAGGAAGTTGATTTGAATGAGCCATTTTCTGGAATTGGATTAGCTGTGTGAAAAAGTAGTTGGTTGATTCGCCGAGGTACGTTAAGAAAATTTAAATGTGGTTCGCACAGACAACTTTTTGAGATGTTTTTAATGCGTAAAATGGTACCTTAGCTTTAGCAGTCGGATACTGAATTGAAGCCCTTTCAACTCATTTCTGACTGAAGCTGTAGTATCTATTCACTTTTGACATGCATACTCATCAATGCCGCCTTTTGGCAGGTGCAACTAACTACTCAGATTATAACAGTATAAAGATATTAAAAAGTTTTTTAATTTAGATCCCACTTGAATCGTACTATAACGCTAGCTAACGATTTTAAAATCGAATTATTCAGTCAAACATATATTGTGCACCTAACCATAATGTACACGCGTCTATTGACTATGTGCAATGATTATTTGCTCTCGTGTCTGACTGAGAAGGCTTTATATACCCTTACCAGATTTCTAACTTCTTCAAATACCAGTTTATCCCGACGAACATTTGTTTGGATAAGTGTAATTGTCCATTTTCTAGTAACACACTCGCCTCATCAATTACTAAAGGCATTTGTGGACGCCATTTACCTTAGCTCATGCAATAACATTAACATCGCATCATAATCAATTTTCATATCGTTTCCCACCTTAACCAGCATAGCCTATAGTAAAGGTGTCATGGTACGATAGCCACACCTAATCGCAGATAGAGACACCTAGCACGTTAGTATTCCAAATGCTCAATAGAGTTTAAGTTTCGAAAGGCATGGAGCACTGCTCATCTGCACCGTCTCTTACACATGTCATTCTCTTTATGCCAAAAATACCTTACTTCAAAGACTGTCAATCTTATCTACATTTCTCAATATTACAAAAGGCGAGACGTGTAAGATTTCCTCAGATTCGGCCATGCAATCTGCAGTCTCACACTGTGCACGTGATTAGATCATGTCCCACTAGACACATATAATTGGTACGAATTGAACCACGAATGGTTTAATCAATTAATCAGGCTTTAATAAATATTAGTTCATACAGCAAGTA
The DNA here is from genome assembly GCA_034190875.2 of Urechis unicinctus. NCBI lineage: Eukaryota > Metazoa > Annelida > Polychaeta > Xenopneusta > Urechidae > Urechis > Urechis unicinctus. Next base: position 10,931,250 of record CM067343.1, on the reverse strand, counting down.
CCATTGTTGGCGCTGTTGAGGAACAAATCAATTATCGTCGCTAGTTTTCCGACACAAAAGTGATCCAAAGCTATCGTCGTTACCAATGTGTTGTGTCATATATGTGAGAGTGGCTTTAATCTTAAAGTATGCAGTCAATCTACATTTGTTACTCATTACAGCAAGCAATGAAGCATGTTTTAATAGCTATTAAGGTTGAGGTTATTCAGATGATTTGTAGATGACAGCGAATTGACATGAATATAAATATCAAAGCTTGCAATAACATTTGCGGACGACAGCTTGCAACGATTCCCTATAATATCCTGGAAGGGATGGGTTCCATTATCGATGTTCCTTATAAACCATTGATCTATAGCGAAGGCAGGTTCATATCCATAAGGATAAATGTCAGAGTGTGATGTTTTAGGCATTGATAAAATGCAGCTGGTTCTACTGAAAGTTCACTCTGTGTGCTCGTACCAAAAAGCCTCGCTGACCAAAATGTTCGACCTCACATTGTAAAGCTTAGTTTCCACATTGTGATATTGAAGATATTTTTACTACAATTAGTGAGCCTCAAATAGTGAGCTAATATTTGGTTACTTTCGGATATTGTTGGCGACACTAATTGGCCTTGCCCAGACTAGAGTTCGGTGGATTTACAACAAGGAATATAGCCTTACATTAATTACGTGTGTTGTGACCTTAAATATGAATCATAACTGAATGTGCCTGTAATGCGCTTGTGGAACAGATGAACAGTAAATCACCAATCAAACACCACCGCCATAATGTCGTTAGATTGGGTGAATGAAAACGTCACATTTGTTCATGAGGTTGCCATGTTTTGAAACAAAACACGATAACACTATGCTGTCAGAGCAAAGGGCAGTAAAGAGCCTATCGTAGGTAAGCTATACATAAGAGACGTGAGAGAGGTTTTCTTTTACAACTTTCTCATATATGATTCGTACAAAGTGCACCACTTATGACTACAGGCTAACACTTACACTTGAATATTACTGCCAGAATTAGGCTTGAAATGAAAATGGTGGCCGTGGTGGGTTTCACAGAACACATCGAGTTCTGCCGAATCGCAATTGGCTGCATTACCACTGATCTCTGCATTTGAACCTCAGTAAACAACAGAACAAACCGAATACATGATTGCGCAAAAACCAATTAGCATACCCAGCACATCCTATGATGAATGTGTGTAAACGTTTGCTCGGGTTTAATTGGCTTGGTGTCGATACCGAACATAGCGCTTTTCTAGTGCGTATCTAGTGTCGTCGGTGACCGGAAAAGCACACATTGTCTCGTCGCAGATGCGTCTATGGGTAAATATTGACGACTATATAAGCAATTGCTGACTTTTAAGATGAACAGTTAGGGTTATCGATGTGGGCTATCACTGTCGCCATGCCTGTTAGATGCTGATATGATTCTGGCTAGATGCTGATATGATTCTGGCTCACTCGTGAGCACTTTCCTTTCGTTCCTCACGCTAATGATAACTGCAGCTGTGGCGCTAATATCAGCCATATTCATTCATTAATAGCATGTGTCACCACGTAACCACTTTTGGTCTAGAATGTTCACCCAGGCAGCACTACATTCCCGTTCCATTACACACATGCAAGCCCATTGTTTGGTTCGCTTGTAAAAGAAGCTGATTAACATGTTCCGCTAGTGCTCCAGCAGGGAAATACAATCAGTCACTTTTAATCGCTGCCTGGAGGAATACCTGTCCTCGAATGATTGATCGTTTCATCATACAAGTCTCTCACCTGCATTTGAAGATCGTTTTGCAATCGGTGCACCGCTAATTGCATCTGCTTTGAGACAAGGAAGGCTTCATTTAACCTAGATTAAGTGTACGTATGTGACTTGCATCTGCATTCCGAATACAAATTATGATTGGACAAGTAGCTTTGATTAAAATAATTACAGATATAGTACTACTAATGTCAATAGTTTGCGCTTAATTGAACCCATCCACGAACTAGCAAACTATAAAAATAAATACATATCCTTCACAAGTGCTTTGATCAAAAGACAGACTTGTATGAAACACATTATCATAGCTATCCCCATTTCAAATTTATGCAAAATGCTTATTTTCTGCAGCTAATCACGGCGCCTGATAATGTTTAAAACGACGTCATTGCATCGTGTATCAAACCACAGAGCATCAAAACACGTATCAGGACTGGCTGTATCACTATATATCGAATTTAAGGAACATTAATATCATTAGGAGATTTATCCCACGAAGCGTTCCTGTACTTGACAACAATTGCGCATCCATGAACACAATATTTGTCTATTGATAATCGCAGCTTGTCAACTGTGGAGCAATTAAAGTATGATTTGTCTATTGTCAGCCATATTGTGCGATTACCAGTGTGAAAATTAGAGCATGTAATTGATTCGTTCACGATCGCCAACGTATTGGGATGAGCAACAAAACCTGAAGATCAGAATTATTGTACCTGGCAACGAATGTACTTAATGAGAGCATAATTTCTTGTGCACTCTGCGTATTTGCTGACCTAAATTTCGTGATATCATTATATAAAACGCAAGGAACCACATGGAGTGATACAGTGTAGTATCATGTACGTCATTCGTCGGCATTGGTAGGGCCGATCGAAGACTAATACATAACGTCAAATAAAAGATGCAGACGTGGACGTAATTACCGATGCAGGGGCATCAATGAGCAATTCTGTACTCATATCTAGGAAGTGAAATTGATATATCTTTTACTTAGATAAGTCAAGCTCAAATTCACCGCGTGGATTGAAAAGCGAAGAATAACGCATTGTTCGGGAATATTGCAGAATTGCTATTCATATCATGTTGGCATAATTACTTTCACTTATGCACAAAACTGTGGCATAAATCAGAATTTAGTTGCACTGTATCATACGATTCGTTCTATTTCAAGAGAGGGACCATTAGATACTAATATTCCTAAACGCTTCGAGACGGTTCGGTATTAGTTTCTACGTACAAAGGTCAACCCACTACATAATGTTTCACGCAGCACCAGGCTGAACTTTATATTACCACGTTAATGTCACATCAAAATATCATTTAAGAACTAAGAACTTCAGCCTTTAAAATTGTTCGGCATAAAGATTGCTTCATTCGAATCGGTATTGTTTCCGCTCAAGTCAGCAAGAATATGCGCGTTCATAATTGATTTGTTATGTTTGTACTATTGTCTTCTACGGGGAACGAAGTAAGTTACTACTAGCCTATATTACAGAAACGTTGAGGGATGCACACCTAAGCTAGATTAATTCTGCCAGAACAATTGAGGGTACCCTGGCGGCAAAATGCTATCCATAGTGGAGAAGCGTATATGTGGACATTCCGTTTCATTGAAGCTCTCGCGGATATTAATATGGCATATCACAAGGTGGGTACAATCTGGCACTTCCGCTATCTTATTTCGGTTGACCATAGGCACATTTACATGATAGAGCTATATATAATAACGTGAGTGGTGAAAAAATAGATCGGTTCCCAACCAAGACTGTATATGTCAAAACTACGATAATGGCAGAATCTCTGGGGTCCAAACTATTTGATTAGCATTTCCATAGACTGTCTGTGTCCTGGGTTTTCAACGAGGGAGACCTTAACGACGGTAGTCACACATCCCTGCATATAGCATTGGAAACTGACCGTAGTGTAGTGTAGTAGGCTAAATATTAAAGTCCGTACATGCCACCCATTTAATATTAATGTCAGACCATGGAATAGCAAATGCAAACAAATATGAAAACTCGCAAAATGTCCAGTGGTTCAAATATCTATGTTTACTTCAGATACCTAGCGACTTGCAGTTTTATCCTGTTGCCCGACGATGACCACTTGAGGCGTACGAGATTGTAGTTCAGGAATTACCGAAACATTCCCATACTCTATGCTAAGTTGAAACAACCTTTCAGATATCATAGGTGATGCTGAGCAGGAGTTTGTCTGACACTAAGGTTAAGCTGACAACTATGACAAGCGATTTTGCCCGTCCTTATTGCTGTAGTATTGAGCATTACGTATTTATTATGAGAGAACTATCATCATCTTCCTATATAGATGGGTTTGAAGAGGCACTGTATGCTGCGCATAATATATCAAGATGCTTAAAGGTACTTACAAAAATGTCAAGGGAGACAGGATGAGCGAGAGCTTCTTTCAGCTGTTTATGGTATTCTCCCCTTTCTTGTACTGTCGGGATCGTTTGTCGTTTTATGACCAAATTACTATGTTTAAGCATGTGCCTTTCATGTTTCCACATTGCTTTACGTAACAATTGCACGGCCATTCATTGGCACAGAGCCGCAGCTCAAGATCGAGTTCAGCTAGTGTAACCCCTTATTACGCAGTTTATTATTCTTTTATTCGTCATACGTGGTATGTTCGTCGTCTCCACGATTGTTTCAGAATAACTGGTGCATTGTGATGCATAAATGAACGTTAGCGTCAGGGTTAAAAACACACGAATTGCTTGTTTTGATAACCAGAGTACACACCAGTCGGGAAATATAACAAATCGCGCATTGATTTGATAGCTCTGATTATAAGAACGATGGCTTATTAGTTTACTCAAGCGTATATGCCAGATTTACATCAATTCTTTAGGCATAAAATGGCCTGCAAAATATGCCTCATTGATCTGTTGGTCTACGATTACTGTCCAAATGGTATATATCACCCCTGAATGCAAATATAGGAACGATTCCTTAATTAAACTATTCGAAATCGGCAGGTCAAATATTTAGCTGGGCAAGAAAAAGTTTTCAAAAAATCAAGAATCTCCCTGTCCGTCACTGTCATCTGTCACCATTCATAAATACTTTGCCATGTGAGATTTAATGTCACTGAAATTGGAATCCGTTTTTTTGTCAGAGTGTTGATAGCAAATAAATATTCGCATATCTACATTGAGTGATATTTGCAATAACATGCAAATGCCATGTATTGCCTAGCCGTAGTTTAACACCGAGCGGGCCTGGCATTGAATTTTTGCATCGTAAAACAAAGCTTTTATATATTACGTATGCAATGTTTAATATGTAGGGACCTTTGTTTATTAAAAGGAATCCTATTGCTTGCATCCAATCATCAGTGCCTGTTTACTATGTTATCGAACAGTAAACAGTGTCATAAACTCTGGAGTGAAGACTACATACAATGCACGTACGTTATGTACACCGTTCCTACTTTAAACGCTCGATTAGAGTAGAGATTACAATTCAACCTGTAAAATGTAAATATCATGTACGGAGTATAGGGTGAATCCGCGGGGCCCGTGCCAGGCCCGCGCGGTTTTCTTGAGGATGCTCTACGAGGCAGCAGATAGTTTACGTCCCTTTCATCCCTTACGACTCAATACGCCACTTTGTTGCGTCCTTGCGGCGAACATATAATTGCCAAACCCCGGGGTTCCGGCCTAATACAAAATACCGTTATCTTTGTAATTGTCACTTTTGGATCAAATAGAATTCTATAGAACGCTTGGCTGTAAAGGACCTTATTTGTGTGTAGCTTGTAATCTACGACATGTTACGTGTGTTTATTTACATTATTACGTATATTGTCGATGTATGTAATGTACGGTGCTTTAAATGGGTTTTTGGGGTTTATTTTCGTCGATGAATTAGTATTAAATGCAAAAAACCGTCTGAGGATGATTTAATTAATAAAAACAATTATTAGCCAATTATTAGAAAGGGCATACTTGTAAGAATTAATGATATTTTAATATGTACAAGAAACATCGGAAATGATCAATGCCGTTTTAAGCGCTTTTAGTGAAAGTAATGTGCAGCATGCAGGCAACGAATAATGCAATTTATTGTAACATGGCGGCCTGCCATTTGTGTAAGAAATTTAGTCCAATGCTTTGTGCTTCAGAAACACGGAAGTTGCATGCATTCGGGAGCCAATCAAATCGACTATGCGCCCATATCTTTTAACACGGTATGTATGATAGCCAAGACAAATACGAAAGTACGTTATTGAGCAGCAGAGATGATCAAGTGTATCTTAGTTTGCATTCGAAACTTACATTTGAGCTCGAATCAAGGAGTCCAGATTAGCTGTAGCGTCAATATTTGGCTGAGCAACATATTAATCAACGGCACTAAATTTTATATCTTTTAGCACAAAGATTTTTTTTCTAGCACGTTCTGGCACTCGCACAAACGTACAACGGATACTTGCACCACTTGTACACATAGACAAATGCTCTGGTCTGACACGGCCAATCCTCACATTTGCAATCGTATATTAGTATATAAATACTGACGACAATTGCATGACTAAAGCAAGCGGAAATGCGCCCATAAAATGCATATGATAATAAAATGTTATGTGCATTCGGCTGCCTCTCTGTGTTAAACTACGGCTAGGCAATACATGGCATTTGCATGTTATTGCAAATATCACTCAATGTAGATATGCGGATATTAAAATCCTGTGTTTTCATTATGCAGAAAGATACGTGTTGCAAACTTGTTCATGCGGACCGAAAATGTGACCAAGTATTAAAATTAGGCGATTAATTGCATGCTATAGCAATGCAGCATTAATGCTTGAAATTCACCGCTTCATAAATAGCGACAATAAAGTGGCATCCTGGTTGTTAACGGCACATGTCGTTTTATTGCTGTTCTGGGAACATGCAAAATCTCGAACAAACCTGTCAGAACAACGTGGCCTCGCAACAGTGTAATACTATCTACTTTTCCCGGAACTCCATATGGCTCTTCAGCCACACATTAACACGCGCCAGCGCTGTTAGTTGCTGCGTAACACATTAAATTTCCCACTGATTTCCTTGAATAATGTCGCGTGTGTGTATGTTGGCATCCCTGTTTAACATCCGATAACATAATATAAGATACGTGTTTGTCAATGTTGCAACAGACTTCCAATCGATTCAAACCAGCATCATCTTGGAAGATTACCAGCTGCACAGGTTGCCATTCATTCCGTGCCAAAGCTGACTAACGGAAACCTTTGAATAAAACTAGCTCCTGTTGATGCGTGGATAGATCTTTGTGTGTCTCACCGTGTTTGATAATCTGAAGCCAACATCCCATCTCTCTTCCTTTATCCACCGAAAACTTTGATTTTAAAGCAGTTCAAGATTTCAATTCCAATTAGTCCTACGTCAAAACCGCACTGGCTATAATTCGTTATATAGGAAGTAGTGAATTAGCGCGAAAGAACTCATTTTGTAGCGAGGATTGAGGTTATATGACAATGCATCTGCCTTCTAATCTGTATTTTATCAACAATTATCCGTTCAATGGGGATTTCCCATATTTCTATTTATTTAAGTCATGCTATGCCATTATGGTCATACCGCTATAAGATGTTGTTTACATTGCTTAATTCAGCGGAATTTACCACTTTGGTCAGATCGACCTAAATCATGTTGAAGTGCTTTTACTGACACCACACAACTTAGTATTTACAGCGCATTGCGTTTACGCCGAATATATAATTTATTATCTGTAATTTGTACGGGATGTATGCCATCCATCAATGACAGCACTGTTTGATTTACACCATCGACAACGACTGGATGATAATAGAATATCAGCCGGTCTATGAACGCCATGCTGTGAGGGAATACGCTTCACATGCATAGTGCAGTTATCGTCCGCTATGTCCTGAAAATCCTTGATATTTACTATTAGAGTGAATATTATGTATAAGTCGTCGAACGCCTAGCTTCATAAACAGCTGGTTGTTTGCTTACATATGAGGCAACCGATGCACAATAAACAACCAACAAAACGTTTTAGGGATATCTCTTGGCTTACTCGTTTTTACCACATAACCTCTCATTATTGGTATAAACGTACGAGGAAATAATCATCAAGTTTACGTTAATATAACGATCATGGTTTGGGCAAAGCTTTTGTAAGTTAGCCCTCCCCGACAAACGGCTGACTCATGAAGTTAATCTCGTTTTCTTCTCATTACATTTATGCTGAAATGAACGCTCGTCAAATTATTCTTTCAGTCAGTGATGGCGACAGGTAATGGAAAGGACATCCAGCCATTGAAATATTCAGTGTCCACGGCCCTTATCAAGGCACTTTTATGCACGTGTCGGACTTTTTGTATTTAATAGGCTCTTCACAAGAAGTACTAGGTGCCTGCATTGTATTGCAAATAGGTCCTCACGGAAGGATATACACTCTCGCTTTACTCTCTTAGGCACTTTACGCTATATTATCTGCCAGTAAATATAAGCAAGAAATTTCTCATAATAGTCTATAACATACATACGTATAAGGTAAGTATGAATAAGAATCTGCTATAAAACAAAATCGATCATCACTTACATCTCCTGGTATATTAATTTTGATGCAAGGATTTAATTTATGAAAAGTGATTACATTTTGACCATTTTTCTCAAGTGCTCAATATATTTCAGGGATAAAGCTTAAAACGCAACAACTGTAACGTACAAAACATTTGTATAACATTTCGCTCGATAGGCCGTGTAGCTAGGAAAACAACACGTCCCTCTCTTGTTGCAGAAAAGCCGCTCTGTAAACACTCGTCGATTTATAGAAAAGGCTTACAGCCAGATACAGTGGCTGGTCATGAATGCCACTGTCAGCCAAACCATATACTGCTTTCTAGCTAATTTAAAAATCGTATGCTTGATTAATGGTGCAAACGTTACGTTTTTCATTCCTTTTCGAAAATGAGCGTCAAAATTACTCAGCGCAATCTTATCTTTATTGCGGTAATTGAGAAACCAATCAATGTATGCTTAATGGTTCATCGATACATTGGTAGCCAGTGACATAAGGGGGCTTGGGCACACAACATAGTACTCTGCTGTAACTAGCGGATGTAGGCTAGGTTTCAGCACGTGCCTTTCCTATGCATGTCGACACGATTAAGGAGTAGTCTCACCCATTTGTTGTTACGCATAACACCATTACCATCGAAAGACAACCCGAATCTTTGGTGACAATGCATTGGGAAGCGCGTTAGCACTTCCGGGAAATTGCAAACAGTATTGCCCAACGATAAATAATACACTGCCTGAAAGGTTATGATATGTTTCCAATGTATATTAGTAGCAATACATGATACAAGACGTCAATTCAACACATCAACCAAAAATAACCGGGCGACTACTGATACAAGACATTGGTGAATTGTCATTCTGCTGTACACTCTGCATTTGGCTTTATTACATCCATGTCTACATGTATAATCTGAACCAGTCGTGCAATTTGCAAACCTGTTGCAATGCTGAAGATAGCATACTTATCTGGATATTTCTCACGTATTATGGATGTCGATAACTAGATATCATGTTCTAGAAAGCTTTAAGTTAAATTGCTCACAAACCATTAAATATGTCTGGTAGCGAAGTAGCGAAATCACGAGTCTGGGCAATGCAAAATCGGTGTGACTGGCATCCTGTGGTTTAGAGAGCTCTTCTGTTTCCACCCACGTATGTTAACAGTGAAACCGCTAGTGTTGCTTGAACTGTGCCAATTTATTTGCTTAGAGTATTCAACACTGAAAGACTTTGTACCGGTCGTAACAACAAGTTTGAAACACAAACGATTGCATCTCTCGAAATATCCCCATTCATAGCATCCTTAGCCTGGCGTCAATGCACTGGAGAGATTGTTTGCAACCAAAGGTCACGCAGTAACCGTTTCAAACATTTGTAATCCGGCTGCCAATGTCTTATATATAGTAACAATCATTGAAATGATTAACAGTGGATAATTTCTCCCTTAGCGCAATTAAGATGGATACGTTTCCACCTATATGTAAGTCAACATGCCCACACAGTCCAACGAATTCTATGCATATATCAGTTCATTCATCGTGACAATGATATTCTAATATTAAATCATCTCATGTAGCCGATCGTAAATTTTTCAAAAGTAGCATCGCGTAATGGCAATTTTGAAAAGTCCCAATCAATGGAAGCATTAAAGGCTTTGGAAGTACACCCTCACGAGGTTTTATATAGGAAGATCACTCTACCTCATACTTAAATGTTATCAAGGGATTTTATACTAGTGCCGCTCATGAATGCAAAATATTAGGCAAACTTGAGATGTCATAGCATTAATGCAAAGGAAATCGGTTTGTTTACACCAGTGTTCCCACTCTCGGCCGCGCAAACTGTTTGTGAAGGTTGTATTGTTTCAGTTACCTAGTTCACACACGAACCAACAGCACGATCATTCCTAAATAGTTTTGTTAATTCCAATTGGACGCCGATTTAGGCGTAGGCGCCTTTGTAGATTAACCATAGTGCTAAGACATGCTTAAGTTGTTGGCATGCTAATGACAAACAATATTGCATACATGCAGGAGGCTGGCTGGCGTTGTCGGGATTCAAGTTGCTATAAACAGACCAGAATCGTTGTTTCGTTGTGAATGAGGGCATATTCAGCTCTGTTACTCTGATAGAGCCTCGATTTATCCCAGGCGCGACCCAACTGTAATCCCCGTTGTGACCCGACCTTACTCTCCATGTGGCCCTCCTCTAAGCTTCGGTGAATGTCCGTCCGGTATCCTCTCTAATCCTAATGCTGATTCCTGCCATGTACCAACTTTAAAACAAGCTATGACCTTATGTACTTATATCGACTGTGACATTACCATTGTTCTTGTTTAGATGGTAAAGCGATGATTTGGCGTGACAGTTAACCCGAGTATAGACCTTAAGACTGTTTTTCGTTTGGTGCAGCGACACACCGAGTATAAGCATTAGGAGCTGTTTATTGTTCGGTGCAGTGACCGCAGTTAGTCTAATGTGAAGCCACAATGTTTCACTAGAATTAGAGTTAAGCTAAGATAATACGGAACATTTTCTCCTTTGACGGAATTTTCCGTCTAATGTGTTCCAGCTTGTCCAAGCTGCGCCGTTATGTTACCATCCTTAGATGTGCAAGGCTCTGATCTTCTTTAATCTTATTATGTCTTCCAACGATAGTTGGAAGACATATTGGTTTAGCCAGTATTTTTATTATTTTTTTTTTTTTTTTTTTTTTTTTTTTTTCTCCAGTCAAGGTTTTTCGGGCTATTCTCCGGAACGGTTAAAACACATATCAACATGAAATTTTGGGGGAATGATAGATCAAGTTGAGACACAACTGGCGATCCAATTTGACGCGCATGCGCAGTGTTGGAGGCTTATGGGATCGATTTTTCGTCGATTTTTTCCCCCATTTTCTGTAACTATCTCCTCCATAACTACTGCAGTTACGAACATATGAGTCATATGGTTGTAACAAGCAATTATCGTAGCATGGAATAGGCGAAAAAAATACTTGTTTTTACCCTTTTGTACTTTGTATAATGACATATATTTTAGAGTACCTATCGCGATTTTTGCTACGAGTTCTCTCCTCGCTGATATCTCTGAAACGGCTGTATTTACGGACATGAAATTTTGTCAGTATTTAGAACTTGGCCTCGTGATAATGATTTGTAACAGTATTTTTAGCATTCACAGTAACAAAAAACAGTAAAAAGGACGATTAGTTTCAAGGTTTTCTACTGCAGCAGCTTAGCGGCAGGCTAACAGCAGTTCGTGTTTAAGTAGGCCAAACCTTACGTAATCGACCAGAGCCTTGGCTGGGTTTGCATTGACTTGGGTTGGGGGGTCATGTCAAAAACAGGCCAAACCTTACGTAATCAATCAGCGGCATTCATCGCTTTCGCCGTGTATTGACTTGGTGTAGGGGTCATGTCAAAACATCTAAGCGGCAGCAGCTTGTGATCTTATAATTGTGCGCGTTACCAACTATTCTCGGTCCGTGTATATACTGTCTTTATGTCTCAGCGACAGTGGGCACTGGATGTCCCGGTGCAATCAAAGCGGGTATATATACACAAACACGCATACACGCACACATATATATATATATATGTATACACACGGTTTCCGATGCCAAGCTTCCGAGCGCCGAGCAGCTATCTATAAATAGCTATCTATAAATATTTTAAGTATAATATGTGTATATAAGTAGTGTGTATATATACGAGATATATCTATAGATATATATATAATTATATATATAGAGATACATATATAGATACACATATATATATATACATATATATACATAGCGGAGATATATATACATATATAGAGATCTATAGATATATATATTTATATATATGCACATATAGATAGATACACAGATATGTAGATATACATATATACATATATAGATACATAACATATATATATACATACAGAGATATATAGACATATAGAGAATATACATATACACATAGATATAGAGAAAGAAATATATATAAACATATATATATATATAGATATATACATGTATATAGACATATTTAGATACATACATATATATACATACATACATACATATATATATAAATATACATATACACACATATATATAAATAAAAAAAATAAATATATGTATATAAATACATGTATATATACATATATATATATATATATATATATATATATATATATATATATATATATATTTCATATATATATTTTTTAGAGATAATATTGTTTGTGGTATATTGCTGGTCGTCCAGGCTTGTCGTTGGAAGACATGCCGTTGGCGCATGTGCCAACTCTAAGTGGGCTATTCTCCGGAACGGTTAAACATATCAACATGAAATTTGGGGAATGATAGATCAAGTTGAGACACAACTGGCGATCCAATTTGACGCGCATGCGCAGTGTTGGAGGCTTATGGGATCGATTTTTCGTCGATTTTTTCCCCCATTTTCTGTAACTATCTCCTCCATAACTACTGCAGTTACGAACATATGAGTTATATGGTTGTAACAAGCAATTATCGTAGCATGGAATAGGCGAAAAAAATACTTGTTTTTACCTTTTGTACTTTGTATAATGACATATATTTTAGAGTACCTATCGCGATTTTTGCTACGAGTTCTCTCCTCGCTGATATCTCTGAAACGGCTGTATTTACGGACATGAAATTTTGTCAGTATTTAGAACTTGGCCTCGTGATAATGATTGTAACAGTATTTTTAGCATTCACAGTAACAAAAAACAGTAAAAAGGACGATTAGTTTCAAGGTTTTCTACTGCAGCAGCTTAGCGGCAGGCTAACAGCAGTTCGTGTTTTAAGTAGGCCAAACCTTACGTAATCGACCAGAGCCTTGGCTGGGTTTGCATTGACTTGGGTAGGGGGTCATGTCAAAACAGGCCAAACCTTACGTAATCAATCAGCGGCATTCATCGCTTTCGCGTGTATTGACTTGGTGTAGGGGTCATGTCAAAACATCTAAGCGGCAGCAGCTTGTGATCTTATAATTGTGCGCGTTACCAGCTATTCTCGGTCCGTGTATATACTGTCTTTATGTCTCAGCGACAGTGTGCACTGGATGTCCCGGTGCAATCAAAGCGGGTATATATACACAAACACGCATACACGCACACATATATATATATATATATATATATATATATATATATATATATATATATATATATATATTATATATGTATACACACGGTTTCCGATGCCAAGCTTCCGAGCGCCGAGCAGCTATCTATAAATAGCATATATATGTGAATATATGTGAATATTTATAAGTATGTGTGTTTTATATACGTATATATATATATATATATATATATATATATATATATATATATATATATATATATATATATATATATATATATATATATACATATATATATATACTATATATATATATATATATATATATATATATATATATATATATATATATATATATTTATATATATATATACATATATACACATATATGTATATATACATATATATATATATATACATACATACATATATATACATACATATATATATATACATACATATAAATATACATATACACATAGATATATAAATAATAAATATATATAAAAATATATATATATATATATATATATATATATACATGTATATATACATATTTATATACATACATATATATACATACATACATACATATATATATAAATATACACATACACATATATATAAATATAAAAATAAATATATGTATATAAATACATGTATATATACATATATATATATATATATATATATATATATATATATATATATATATATATATTTTCATATATATATTTTTTTTTTAGAGATAATATTGTTTGTGGTATATTGCTGGTCGTCCAGGCTTGTCGTTGGAAGACATGCCGTTGGCGCATGTGCCAACTCTAAGTAGGCCAAACCTATAAGTGTGTGTGTGTTTTATATATATATATACATACATACATGGTATATATTTAGATGAGCAACAAGAGCCTTGATGACATACTGTGCCCTTAGACATATATAAGGATTGACCTGCCTATCAATTCCCGTTGCATAAATGTACACTCAACTGTCTACTTGGAGAGTTACTGAGATATATACATCGGTATTGGTGAACTAACCTACTATTTCACGTTTACGATTGATTTCTGGTGTCATAAATTAGACACGTAAAGCAGCCTGCTTTAAGCAAAGAGAGGCGTACAAAAAAGTTTCAATTCGAATGTAGAAATAGTTACATGCTCTGTGATGCACAACTTAGAGTTAACGGGACGTTCATCTGTCACTAAAATCAATAGAGCTACTCTGGGAAAGCATAGAGAGGTTTCAATTATTATAATAAGCATTATTAAATGGGATTGAAACGCAGAAAGCAATTAATTGCCGGAGCATGAACAAGTGATATATATGTGCATTCCATCTTTTCTTACCCTATCTAGTCCTGCCAGTTCGCGCTTTTTTCTTCTTCTGTGTTTGAAAATATGTTACTGCTAAAACGTTTATATACCATCAGCATTTTATCTATAGCTGCTTGATATGCGCTCGTGCTGCTTCTCGAAATGTACGAACGTATCATGTTCTGATTCTATTGTGTTAAAGTTACATACAGATTGCATGCACAAGTATGATGCACTTGTGAGCGATAATACGGAGCAAGGTTGGGGTATCAATTTCGATGTCCAAGAAGGCATATTTGGTCATGCAGTATACTGACAATTGACTTACATTACTGACTGCACTCTTTGGCCTGATAATATGTTTATGTTCCATCCGCACTTTTTCGGCAACCTGCTGCTAACAAAAGGTAGGAAACAATCAATTGAAGGACCTCGTCTTCGGACCCTGATTAGTGTCATAATTTTGAACTAAATACATAGATGTTTGTAGTAGCCAAATTAAC
>CM067343.1:10868453-10915886 GCA_034190875.2 Urechis unicinctus | reverse complement strand
TAGATACGCTACATCAGAATTATAATACCAAACATTATGTCACCTCTTATATGTCACATAATCTACTCGTTGTATCAATTTCGCGCCCTTCAGCTTCAGCCGCACTCTGAACGTTTGAACCTTATTGTATTCGTTCATAACATCAGATATTGTTTGTTGTCATAAATTTAATTAATTAGCCTGGTCCTCTATAATATTAAGTACTGCTTATTTACCGGCACTTTTTGTCCATTACCTTGCTTAATGAGGTATTCGATGGCGTCAATTTGGGGATAATGGTCTACCTGTAACGATACAACCTTATTCTCATGTTCAAATACATTTCCTTTACACTGTACTAGTTAACTCGTTGCATTGATCCCAATGAAGTATGCTGCTGCTATTCGCTTAAAACCTCCGCCCTTCTGCCTCCAGCAAACGCTGGTAGTACAGCCGTAATTAATGCAATGTCAAGGGAAGTTAATAAAACCTAACGCCTTTTCTGTTTCAAAAGTCAAGATAACGTGCCACACTGGGCGCACGATGCATAATCAACTCCACTGATTTTATAGCTAAAATGCCACAACTGGATGTCAATTGATCTCGTCGTTTAGCATACAGTCGCTATGACAACATATATATGAAAAGGATCTAGTGGCATGTTATTACACCTAGAAGAGAAACACGCGTGACATGTTGCTGTAAAAAATGCCAATAATAAAATAGATATATAATACTTACGGATAATGATACAATGTGTGAATGATTAATCACTCATTATGTCGAGTACAACTAAATGTCCTTTAACAATAGCATATTCCCTGCACATCTTAAGTATGTTGAATTGCCAAGTTAATGCCCTCTATCGCTCTATGTACCAGTTGTGGCTGAGTAATGGTTCTCTGGCTTCACCATTTATCTCGACCATCTGGTTTCATTTGATCAATAAAATATCAAATAATGGGAACACAGCTCTAGTTTAAAGCCGAGAGGAGGCTTTTACGATGCATATACACAGACATATGAGGTGGTCATCATCGGAAATGCAATTTTAGTACCACTGTGGGAGAACACTTTGCTTCATAATAGTAAGGCAGTCATTGAGTATGTATGTCACAGTTCCAAAGAATTATTTGATTGTTCAAATACCATATCAACTAGACTGTACCCCGATGTTCTGTCGTGTGACGCTATGTTAGATGAAGGCGATCCATTACGTCACTTGCGAGTTTAACAGGGCTTTCAGACGATTTCATGCTTGATTGAACCTTTCGGGTGAGTCTTGTATAGTTAAGCATTTGGAGCAATATTAATACAACGTACGCAATAGAGCAAATATAACCATGTCATTTAAAAACTGATACCGCCCTTAAGTGTCATATTTGGCATTATCTAAAGCAACAATTAATGCTAAATCCAACAAGAAATTTCAGAAACGCAAAACACAATCGTTTCGTACTTATTTTCACTCTCTTTGTGACTTTTAGTTAGACACTGTGGTACAGTGCCTGGAATACGTGACCATTCTGCCAATTTTTATTCCATTTATCTATCTATCTATCTATCTATCTATCTATCTATCTATCTATCTATCTATCTATCTATCTATCTATCTATCTATCTATCTATCTATCTATCTATCTATCTATCTATCTATCTATCTATCTATCTATCTATCTATCTATCTATCTATCTATCTATCTATCTATCTATCTATCTATCTATATCTATCTATATCTATCTATCTATCTATCTATCTATCTATCTATCTATCTATCTATCTATCTATCTATCTATCTATCTATCTATCTATCTATCTATCTATCTATCTATCTATCTATCTGTGAATGGATCGTGGGCGGTCTTTTTTAAACACCTCGTAGACAGACAAAATTATCACGTTTAACGTTAAGTTTATATCTATTTGTTCAGGCCTTTGTATAGAGATGATTATAATGTACTTTTATACTGATTTTCAAATAGAAAAAACGACCCGATTTTTCGTTATTGAGCTTTATGTGTCAAAAATGGTCCGAAACATACCTTCGTAGATTGATACTTTCCTCGGGGCTTATTTAGTCGAAATAAAGGATTCAAATACCATCCATAGTGTGTAGTATGCTCATATCTGTCGTTGACAGGTTTTTTTAATTTAAAGAAATGGCTGTCTACGCCTGACACAGTTGGAGTTTGCATCCGCTTGTCCTGTCATAGCCAGAGACCCCATGTTGCACATCAAAAGTAGGCCTATCAACTTTTTCAAGTTTTTCACTTTTTGTAAGAACATAACTCCTTGAAAAAGATCTGAGAAAGAGTCAAAGTCATATTTGATATATATCAAGTAATAAGGCGGCTTAAACTTGCATATTTAAAATGTTATTTCATTTTTGCGTATTTCTTAACCCTAGCGGTCCCTTTTGGATATGGTGTATGGTGTATATTTTAAAATCCCGATAACGAATTTATCCTAGCAATATAAACGTCAGTAATTCAGGGATTTACTCAATGTCGTCGCCTCATAATCTGGCAACAGCAATAACCACGTTTAAATTCCTCAGTGGCTCTCCAGAAAATAAATAGGGCTACGCACTAGGGTTAGCGATTTCATGTAAACCAGATGCAGCAGACTAATCATTTAGCTACAATTAGCTAACTTTTTGAATGCGCAATAAAGCAACAAGTACTAGAATGACACATCCCTTTTAATAAATTTAAAACAAATAATATAATCAGCACTTGCTGAATCACAAACGTGCGGTTTTTTGTTGTCTGAGTCGACAAAAACAACAGCTTCACGGCTTTTTCGATGTTAATCAAGCTAGATAGATAGAAGTAAGTGGGTCTTTTGTTACATTTGTGGTCCTAATGTTACATGCAAATGCAGCTAAAGGACCACGATGGGGCATGGCAAATAATCCCATGGCCCATGGAAGGAATTAAAAGGCGACAGTGTACTCTCATGTTGAATGTAGCCACATAGATTTCTTAACATCGGGCTACATGGGCATGCCAGTAAAATCCCATGCTGAAAGTAGCCAGACTTATATACTCTGGCTACTCCCATGCTGAAAGTAGCCACATATATAAACTCAGGCTACTTTGTACACGCAAGTATACTCCCATGCTGAAAGTAGCCACACTCTAAACTCGGTGTACTTTGTGCATGCCAGTATACTCCTATGCTTAAAGTAGCCAGACCTATATACTCTGGCTACTCCCATGTTGAAAGTAACCACATCTATAAACTCAGGCTACTTTGTACACGCCAGTATACTCCCATGCTTAAAGTAGCCACATCTATAAACTCAGGCTACTTTGTACACGCCAGTATACTACCATGCTGAAAGTAGCCACATCTATAAACTCAGGCTACTTTGTACACGCCAGTATACTCCCATGCTGAAAGTAGCCACATCTACAAACTCAGGCTACTTTGTACACAAGAGTATACTCCCATGCTTAAAGTAGCCACATCCATAAACTGAGGCTACTTTGTACACGCCAGTATACTCCCATGCTGAAAGTAGCAACATCTATAAACTCAGGCTACTTTGTACACGCCAGTATACTACCATGCTTAAAGTAGCCACATCTATAAACTCAGGCTACTTTGTACACGCCAGTATTCTCCCATGCTTAAAGTAGCCACATCTATAAACTCAGGCTACTTTGTACACGCCAGTATACTCCCATGCTTAAAGTAGCCACATCTATAAACTCAGGCTACTTTGTACACGCCAGTATACTCCCATGATGAAAGTAGCCACATCTATAAACTCAGGCTACTTTGTACACAAGAGTATACTCCCATGCTTAAAGTAGCCACATCTATAAACTCAGGCTACTTTGTACACGCCAGTATACCATAAACTGAGGCTACTTTGTACACGCCAGTATACTCCCATGCTGAAAGTAGCCACATCTATAAACTCAGGTTACTTTGTACATACCAGTATACGCCCATGCTTAAAGTAACCACATCTATAAACTCAGGCTACTTTGTACACGCCAGTATACTCCCATGCTTAAAGTAGCCACATCTATAAACTCAGGTTACTTTGTACATACCAGTATACGCCCATGCTTAAAGTAACCACATATAAACTCAGGCTACTTTGTACACAAGAGTATACTCCCATGCTGAAAGTAGCCACATCCATAAACTGAGGTTACTTTGTACACGCCAGTATACTCCCATGCTTAAAGTAGCCACACATATAAACTCAGGCTACTTTGTACATGCCAGTATACGCCCATGCTTAAAGTAACCACATATATAAACTCAGGCTACTTTGTACATGCCAGTATACTCCCATGCTGAAAGTAGCCACATCTATAAACTCAGGCTACTTTGTACACGCCAGTATACTCCAATGCTGAAAGTAGCCAGACCTATATACTCTGGCTACTCCCATGCTGAAAGTAACCACATCTATAAACTCAGGCTACTTTGTACACGCCAGTATACTCCCATGCTTAAAAGTAGCCACATCTATAAACTCAGGCTACTTTGAGCATGTCTGGCTACTCCAAAGTTGCCATATCAATATGCTCGGGCTACTCCCATACTGTAAGTAGCCGCATCTATAAACTCAAGCTGCTTTGCGCATACCAGTATTCCCCCTGTGCTGAAAGAAGCTTCCAGCATCAAGTTCATAACAATGGGTAAATAAAAGATTTTTATTCTTGAGTAAAATATCAACATGGAGCAATTACAAGCACAACTGTGAAATAGGTCTCTGTACGGGGCGTGCCCAATGGGAGTTTTCTGAAACATATACACATGTTGTAAAATGAAACCTGAGTATATAGATGTGGCTTCTTTCAGCATGAGTATGTCACATGGAGAAAGTTTAAGGGGCGAATACTAGCATACACACTCTTAATATTTCCATTTATATGATCACAGTAAATGCGCTCAGGGGCTCCGCTCACTCTCGCTACTTTATGCATGGTGCAACTATGATCCTCCCCGCTCTTGTGCTATGCTACTTACTGCATAACACTACTTTCTGCAGGCGACGAGGCACGCTGAAAGTATCCGAGGTTTTTGTGCATGCGCAGTGCGGCCTTTCGCTACTTTGTGCATTAAGCTACTTTCTGCATGTGACACCGGTTAGCAGGTTACCCGCGTCAGTTATTCTTGCTCAAATAAATCTTAGCTAGCTGACCAAAGTTGTCAGTCCTGCATCCTGAATCATAACTTTTAGTTTCTCCCGTTAAAAAGTTTATTCGTAAGAAAGATGAATTTCTGTGACATTTAGATCTATAACCATTGTAGCCAGTAAATAATATGCATAAAAAGTGGTGTTCAAAATGTGTGATACATTGTGTCACATTAATACACTATGTAGAGGATTTTCGAAAGCTGTGTGCATCATATGTGCAGTGTTACAAATACTTATAATTGCATTATAATCAGAGGGAGTATATTATGTCTTAAGTTAAATATAACTTTTAACTTTTCCTAACATGGAATTGTAGAGCTATGGCATGCATAGACTAACTGACGTATACATCTCACAAAAAACATGAATAGGTTCTGATGACACATGCTCTGATTTCTTTAATGAATGCAGACTAACAATTTGTTCAAGAATTATATCTAGGTCAATTAAAACAATTTGAATATGTTGCTTTTATTTTATCATGAGTACAGAAGATAAAGTACTTATTGTTTGTGTGCAGCTGTCTAATCAGTGTCTTGGTTATTTATAAAAAAAATCATAATAGCCACGAGGTCCATAAATTATGAACACAGAAAACAACTACAATCACTGATGATAAGCTTTATTTGTGAGGCATTGTGATAAGAATTACACACAGTGAAGCTTTATGTGCTGTAACATATTAAATCCCTGCTCTCACAACTACAAGTCTAATAACTCAAATATACCACCTACCACACTGCGGAGCATTTACATCATCACAGTGGAGCCTAGTATTACACTCTTTATACTCATATTTAGAAACATCACATGTATTACAATATATCTCAGTGGTAGCTCAATTCAGAAATAAAACCCGTAGCCTTACAAATTAAGATTACCTGAATATAACTAACTATGCATTTGCATCATGGCATACAACAGTTAACCAGAACTTCTATTTAGAAACTTCACACTCTATAAAACAGCTATGTCAGTGACCAGAAAACTCAAAAATAAAACAGCATTACAAATTAAGATTATCTGAATACAAATTACTATACAGTTGCATCTGAGTTGGTATTCTACAATTTACCAAGTTGAGGTTGATGTACTGCTACTTAAGTTATCAAAGTGACTTCAAATTGCTGCCAACCATTTCACCAAACCCTGGCAGACCAAACATTTGCAAACAACAACAAAAAGCAAAACAAAAAACAATACATTTTGAAATGTGTAACAGACAAAAATTACTTATTTTCCCTTGGATTGAATTTCCTTAATATGTCCCTAATGCGCCGAAACCTTATCTTGTCAGGAGTGTCAGGGTATTTTAAATTGAGGTAGTGTCTGAAGGTCTTATCAGATGTCATTTCTTCAATGTCCTTCAAAGTAGTCCCAGTAACACCAACATCCCCAGCTGTGGTGGCGAGATACAATATTTCTTCTTCAGAAAGCTTGGCTCGGGGCACACTCGGTTTGACACTTTCCTGTTTAACATAATAAATAGGAGGTCGAATAATCATATGCAAATACTTTTGCCTTTGGTTGTAGTTTAATGTCCCACTCAATATACGTGTGTTGTTTGGAGTAAATTATATGCAAAGGTCTTACAGATGACTGAATTTAGTTACTAGGAAAGCTTACCAAGAACCAGTCCTCTGTGCTGTCGTCAGTGTGGTCAGAGTGATCAGAGTGAACTTCATCCTCCTCAGTATGGTCCGAGTGATGAGAGTGAACTTCATCCTCCTCACACACGGGTCTGTCAGTGTTTGCTGACTGACGGGGTGAAGGACAGTCATTGGTTGCTTCTTATATTAGCAATAACACAATCATAAAAAATTTTCAACACCTAGCCACAATAAATATGTTGTTCAGTTACTGCATCTCAAATGCTTATGTTATCAATAAAATATTGCACAAGTGATTCAGCATATTTTTCAAGTTAATCTTTTGTATGAATAAGGCCAGTACACCAAACATATGCAGAATACAACTTGTCGCTGCACTGTTACATGGAATGCCTGTTATTGTTGGAATACTATACACACCTTTGCTGCTGGATGAAGCACCAATCTTGATTTTTTTGATGTCATAACCAGGCACTTCTAAATCAGCAAAAACAAGAACAATTCTTGATTTCAAACCCTGCCAATTAATTGCCACTGGTTGACAATCAAAATTGGTAATTGCAGTATTACCTATGCAAGTCCCATCTTACATGCATACATGCATACATATATCCATACTCGACAGGTTACAACACCTGATCCCACTACAGCACAACTGCTATTATAAATGTTGTCTAACAATTGTCATAAAAGAATAATTTCTTTGGTGATTTAATACCATCCGCCAAAAAGATTACAGCAGCTTGTTTATAAAAAGTAATGTTAATCAACTATCCTCTTCTCTTACACAGACACTGGGGGTTCATTTTACATACCAAATTCAACGTCGTTTAGGTCTTGCTCGTCAACAGCCGACTCGGTGAGGATCTTCTTTAAAACGGCAGAGATGCGTACATTTTTCAATGTCGTTAAGCACTTGTTGTATGTCCTCTGTTGCACTGAAGAACTATGCATCATTAAAGATGCAAGATCATTCCTATCTTTCTCTGGCAGCAGACCAGAAACTAATGTAGCTGCCAAATGTCTGAGTTTAGTCATTGTAATTCTGAACAGCAAACAAAAAATTCAAATAACATCCAATAGCACAAGTGATTACAATATAGCTAAGACGCACACTTGCATTTCTACATTTTTCAACAAGTTCACCGCCATTGTTTCTTCATTAAAATGGAACAGACAAGTTTCAAGTAACTGCACAGTCAGTGTTGGGCATTGTCCCTACCTTTTCTCAACACCTGCATGTCCAAGTTCTGTGGTAAGAGCCGCTGCCACTGCCCCACCATCTAGCTGTGTCCCGTTCCAGGTGATGAAAAGAAAGGGTGAAACAGTCTTCATTCTGTACGATGATATATATCTGCCCATGTCCTGATGCAAGACCTTGTCCATCACCACATCAGCAGGACCATATGTGTTTGATGTTTTGTGGTCAACCACTTGTACAACATAATGCCCATTTCTGAGACTGGCCTTTGAGAACTCCTCCATCCTCATATTGATTATACATCCTGTACGATGGCAGTTGGCAAGTGCAACACGCATAATTAGGTAATTCCTAACCATAGTATGATTTACTTGATTGGTTGCAGCTTGGTCTTTGCATAGCTGTGCTGCTGTTTTTGCTCTAGCACTGCTCATGTATGCCATGATGTCATCAGGGTTTATCAATGGATTGCTTGTGTTTCTTGGCCGCTGTTTGTCCTTTTTCACTAGGGATTTGAGCCATGAGCCCAGACTAGATTCGAATATCTTAATTTTTGAGCAGTCATAGCCAAATTGTCCAACAGATGACATCATTGCTGCATACTTTAGAAATAGTTTCAGCGAATTTAGATAAGTTCTGGCAGTGTTAGGCAGCCATTCACCACTATCCAATTTAGCCTCAATAACATTTGCAATGGGCTGGTAAGCCTCATCGATAGGACCTGTCACATGCCTCATAAGATATGAAACTTGGAGGGAATGCTTTTCTGCCTGGGACCGTTTCAGTGTACCACCACGGAAACTTGTTAGGTATGACTGAAAACCTTGTAGCTCCTTCTCCTACAGAAACATTATAAGCTCTTTGTGGTAGAGGCATGAGTCATAATTACAAAACATAACAATATATGTGAATCTGAACCATCATAAATGTATTCTATTGTTTGTATAACAAATTAAATGGGTGACAACTAACTGTCATCTCATGCTTGAGACTTTTCATAAATGATGATAGTAATATCTTTTCACACAGTGGGCTATTTTTTAAACGTACAGATCTGCCAACACACTGCATGGTTAATATGCACAAAATATAAACACATACATTGTCTTTATAGGAAGTGAATGATGCCTCACTGCTGCAACTGGGGTTATCCTGCAGTAACATATCATAATGCACTAACATTTAAAAAAGTAATTTTGTAATGCAACCAATATTTATAAACCACTACAAAGCTTAAATGTACAGCTTTGATGTGCAAAAAAATCCAACACAAACCTTGTTTCTACGTGAAGTGAAGGATGCCTCACCGCTAGACCTGGGGTTATCCTGCAGTAACATATCATAATGTACTAAAATTTTAAAAAGTAATTTTGTAATGCAATCAATATTTATAAAACACTACAAAGCTTAAATATACAGCTTTGATGTGCAAAAAAACCCGTAAACACAAACCTTGTTTCCACATGAAGTGAAGGATGCCTCACCACTAGACCTGGGGTTATCCTGCAGTAGTATATTGTCATATAATTCTATAAATTATTTTGTAATGCAATCAATATTTACAAAACACTTCAGACCATATGTAGCCCACTCATTATGATGTCACTAAATTCAGTTGGCTGATAATTATTTCAACAGGGCTGGCTACAGATTATGTTGGTAAATACATGCATTCATTCTTCACCATAGTATTTTATATTCCTCAACTAGCACATTGATAGCACAATTAATTATACACAAATAGCCTACAGTTTCTAACAACTGAACAATATTTTTAAATAGTCGCTTTTGCAAACCTCAGAACAAGTGAATGCAGTTGACTTCTGTTTATGTCTGCCAAAGTACTGGCAACTGTTCTGTTAAAAGCATGAAAAGCAGCAGAGATAATACAGGAATTCATTTATTCCAGGAAAACAAATCTAGTCTAGGTATAATCATATAAGACATTTTGCAAACTAATTCTGGCAGTACACAGCATACAACACCAAACCACACGTACAACACTCTCAACATTTACAGAACACAGACTACAACTCCTTATCTCATATAGCCATCTGCGAATCTCATGTATAGCACCCACCCACATTCTGTACACACTAAACGTGAACCTACACATAACACAAATTACAAATAAGCTATCCCATTGCTCATTAATATACTCAAAGACTACTCTACCATTAGCTCCTTGTATGTTGCATCATCTTTTGAGAAGTGATGCTTTCTTCTTAGATGGTGGTCAAGGCGCACCAGCACAGACTCACACAGCGGACACACCTTCAGCAGCCTCTTGGTCTGCATTTCAAAATGAGTGGAAAAGATTAAGTCGTTCGTTATTTTTATTCCAATTGATCACATCACAATAACATTGCTTTAACTAGCATGCAACATCATTTCTTTTGTCTGTGACGTTTTCTCTTATAGTAGTGGTTCTCTTTATGCAACAGCCCTCCTTCTTACCAAGTATATGGCCAGCTTTGGCTGATAGAAGGGGTTGCCATTAAAAAAGCAATAGCGAATGTTTCAGCAAGTCTCAAGTTTTGGCAACTCAGTGAATTAGACCTTGGTGGATAGCCAAGTTCAATCAACAATCACTTTACTTACTTTGCTTGATCTTTGATTGTAACTGTCCGCTACAATCATGGGCATGATGTGCACATTTCTGTAATTTCCATGCACCCCCATGCACGAAATCAAATGTCGGTTCAAATTAATGACTTGCTTTTTGCACTTTAAGCATGTCTTTTTCTTGCTCTTTGAGGATCTTACTACTGCTTTGAGTGCTTTAGGACTTGTCATTTTCCTGTTTGAACAGACATATGTATTATGTTCAGTTTCCATTAAACAACTACAACGAACAACATATAAAGACAGCAGGCTCTGTTGACACCTACACCAAGCTGCAGACACAGCAATAACAAACACACTGTCAGTGACCACACACCTGCTGTGTTTCAGGCTTAATAGCAAATAATGTACATACAACCTTATAGGTAATGAACAATATTTTGTCAGGCAAGTAAAGCCTTCACCACACAAGATTATTTTATCAATATTCACAGCTGTTTATGTTTTCTGAGAGAACTTAAAATATCATTAACCACTAACTTGATTGGAGAAGTTACTGTGGTAATTTGTGTTGGTTCAAGCTCTAGGTGCTTTGTTGGAGATGCTACTTCGGTGATGTAAGATGTATCAATCAAACTAGAGTCGCTAAAATACAGAGAATAAGCACAAAACATGAGTAGGCTTATTCAAGAACAGCAAGCAACTATAATACCTCACTAGGTAAGTTGTTGATATAATTACCTGCTGTAAGGATCTACAATGGAACCACTAGGGTGGTAGTCATCATCACTGGATTCATCGTTATCAGCCTCACTGCACTCTGCACCCTCCTCCATGACTGAAAAATTAGAGTAGCATTTATGATGATCATGGAAATGATGAGGAGAATGGAAAGTTATTTCATAATATTTAATATGAGAGTTTTAGAACATTCAATAAAATTTCAATATAATACTTTTTACTTGATGAAATAGTGTTGTTTTTAATGTGTTGTTGTACTGCCACAATAGTACTGCATAGATGATACTAAGAAGAATGAAGTAACTCTATAGTATATGGTACATAGGAGATCTTTAAACTTAAATACATCAGTGTTAGGACAGGATTAAAATAACACAATATTGTTAGCTACAAAACATAAGTTACAGTTACAAATTTATTTGTACATAAGATGTTATGTTCAACACACTGACAAATAACAAAACTTACCATGGAGGCCCACTGTAGATTTTGGTTGCTAGACAAGATCAAGCAATTATTGACATTCTTTTTAATGTTTGCTACTGGTCATATTTGCTGTGCAGAAACCAACATGAATTCAGACATACTGTTAGAGCTCTTACCATGGAATTGTTTACTAGTGCTGGATGTAGTTTCAAAATATGTCGGTAGGCACTGCTCAGCTGAAACACAAATTTAAGTGTTATTTTGACTTCTAGCATGCTATGCAGCATGGGTATGATAAACACAAAATTGTTGACAGTGTACAGACAGAAGGAAATAAATTTATATATATATATATATATATATATATATATATATATATATATATATATATATATATATATATATATATATATATATATATATATATATATATATATATATATATATATATAAAATTACCTTGTGTTTTTGTGGTGTTGGTGGGACAATCTCAACTTCAAAATCTGGTGTCTCTATAAACAAGACATCACCGAAATGAGTGGAAAAGAAAAAAGACAGTATACATGGAGCACACCAGCCATTTTCCATCCATAATAATGGAACTATTATAATACACTACATGCTATAGCCTTATCGTTCCTAGACTGTGTTAAATAAAAACACACGCCCTCAAACAAAACATTCTATATAGTGCTCTTCAAGTCTATATAAACAATTGCAACTGCTGGCTTGAATCTGGCTTGGTAGTCTACACAAACCTCATTAAGTGTTGGATCATGGTGCAGAAAATCCAATGCATGGCACCTTACAACAAAGAATTGAGTATAAGTAATGATTCATTACCACTGAAAAGAAAATTTACCTTCAGCTTGGGAACAAGTATGCCAGATTGCCTCAGTTTCACCTTTAACCTTATCATCTGTATTGACAACAACTGCTCATAAAAATGTCACCATCAAAATCAACACACTTAGCATACTGCATAAAACAGGTTTTAATTGTACTTTAATATTTCTTGAAAAACAAATATCGTAAACAAGGTAGAGACTGCACCACTTTTGTATTCAGTCTTATCATCTGCATTGACATTGACAAACTCTCAATGTAGTCAGCTACAAAACCAACAGACAATAAGCTATATATTAAAATCTTAATGATCTTAGTTATGACAAATGCTGACACATACCTTCTACCTGTAAACTATCATGGCAGACTTCACCAGTTTCACATTCAGTCTCAGTATCTGCATTGACAAAAACAGCCTATAATCAACTTATTTCAAGGATCGCAGTAAAACATCAGTCAATTATTATGTAAACTTTAAACTGTTCAGCTATAAGCCATACATAACTTAGGTGCTAACACATTAAACAAATAAGAGTAATAAAACTATCCTATAGTACAACTTACTGGTAATGACAGGTGACTGATCATCTCCTCTGCCCTGTAAATTAAATGCCAGATAAATAACATTGCAAAACACAGATGCAGACAATAAACATAAAACTGATTCAAACACTAGTAAAGCATACTGATATTGCTGATCATAATGAGGATGACAATAATTATTACAGCAATAATATTAATAATAATGCAACCCGAGTTGATGTTGATATGTCCTCTGACCGGAACTAATCTGGGTAACAACCAAAGGAAATGGCCTATGACATTAATGCATGGTTCATTGTATACATACATATGGGAGATCAAGTGAAGCAGGAAGATCCAAAGATCAATCTCTCTGATAAATAGTCATGGAGCCATGTTAAGGCTAACAGCATGAAAGTTGGTAGCCCTAAATTTTTTTGCCACAGATCTGTTTTATGGTTGCAATGGGCTGTTTAAAGTGACAGCTCAGTCACCTCTTTCATACATCGCTACAAACATCAGAATCTTCATCAATACTTTGACACACAAGTGTTCTCATGCAACTGCAGCCTATACTTATTTGTTGTCACTATATTCTGCTCCACTGAAGATAAATGAGTCATTGACATTGTTTACAAACGCAAGAGCAGCAAACATGAACGCCAACTCAAAATAAAAAGTCAAAATTGCCATTTCTATGTTTGCGTGTAATTGGATAAAACTGGCTCAAATAATGAATATTTATAATGTTAAGTATATCTCACTATCAGGGTCAAAGTTTAGCGATGTCATGTACATACGTTCTGATTGGTTAACGCTAGAAATGTTACTGGTCAGAGGTCACTGTTAAAAGTCTACACCCCAGTATGCATAGATATGTCTCCCAGTCAGACGAACAGGATGCATTAATGCAACTCACGCCGTGAAAGGGTGAAAAAATTAATGACTGAAATATTCAGTCTTCACACAGAGAAGTATAAAGATAGTAACCATTAAATAATGAACATAAACTTATATCTGATAACAGAGCAAGCATTTAAAAGTCACCTGATTGAAAAGCTTATCAATATTAACAAGATCAAAATTATAACATCAAAGTACCAGCTTAACCGAATAAAAATCAAAAAGCTGTTGCTTACTTTACTGGATCGTTGCTTGTAGCTCTCTTCCACAAGGTGAGGCATGATATTTATATTGCGTAACCTCCCAGAAACTCCCATGCATCTGACCAAATGTCTATTCAAATTAATAACTGCCTTTTTACACTTCAGACAGGTCTTTTTTTTGTTTTTGGTTACGAGCATTGGATCGCAGACTTGATTCACATTCAGGGTCCTGTTGGGAGAGATATTGCATGGTTCATGTTAGATGGATATCACACCTTGCACAATATGATATGCGTGCTTTATAGATACACCATATGATGCAGTGAATATGATGTTTATAATATCTAAAACATTATAAGACTGACCTTTTTGTGGGTGGTGTTGGGACTTTGTTGGATTCATCAGGCTCCATCAATGACTCAGACTCACTGCTATAACAAAATATCCAAAACATTAGGTTGTATAACAACAGCTAGGAAAATATACTTAAAAGTTTGGGATATTCTACACCAGGTATTTACCTGCTTAAATAATCCACATCAGAAACACTTAGCATGTATTCATTGTCACTGGGATTGTCACTTTCAGCATCCTCCTCAATAGCTATATCACACAAAATGTATGGATACAAAATATACTGGGTACTTCATGCATAACATACACATTGAATGTATACCAACTGGACAGAAATTCTTTTTGAAAATAAGACTTGCTTTGTTTCATGGTTATAATGCCACTGTGGTGATTTAAATGTGAAATATATAGGGTGAATGATGCTTCTGCCCTCTCTATTGCTTGTTCACAAGTCCTTACTCAGTCATAAACCCATCTATTTCTTTGATGGAAACTTGATTGAACATCCACTTGGTCACCCTCCTTAGTGTACTTGTTTAAATGTTACAATAAATGAGAAGGCCTGCTTTTCTCAGTAATGTATTATAGAACATGCCAATAATTAAGGTCCATACCATCACCATCCACTGCTGATCTTCATTTATGACAAGTACAATATCTTTATTTACCTTCCTCCTGAGAATCAGTGCACTTGGCTGCCTGGGGTAGCTCATCAGTTAGCATCTCTGTCGTTAGAGATACTCCAACAAGTGGCTCAGAAACCTGAAACTCTGTGCCTGTAATTATAAAAACAGCGACCAAGTATTTTTGCAATATAGCAATCTTAATTCAGAGTCAGTTTAAATGTAAATATCCAAGAAAATGTCTTACCATCTTGTTGAGAAGTATTAGTGTTATGCAGGTGATCAAGTGGCACTTTGTCAGGCTCCATCTGTGTCATAAGAGATCCTTCATTTCTTGGCCCTGATGCCTGACAAGCTGTGGTAAATATAAAAATCGTGTTGTTGTGATTATTTGGTGATCTAAAACTTAAGAAGTTTGTCAACTCTCTGAAAGCAGGTATTCAAAAAACAATTGCTATTAACTGTACCATCTACTGGACTTTCCTTCAACGTCACTGCCCTCGATATATCCTCAAGATATGTGTTAAAGTAACTGGGCAATTTCTTCTTTACCAAAGCTGAAACAGCACAGAATAGGGTAAGAACCTACTGATGCACATTAACTGGTTATTTTCAACAAAACAAATTGTAACTTAATGGTCTAAAAGCTATAACACATTGTCTCGCTCACAAACCCAGGGCTTGTGAGCTAAGATTTTTCCAAAAAAAGATGTTTGATGTCAAACAGCGCGAGTATGAACATTAAGTTAAAACACGGGTAATGAGGTGACGTTATTTGTTGTTATTGCATCTGATAGTGCAAATGAATTGAAAATTGGGATGCATGTTTAACTTGGTAATAAAGTCATAGGGAAAAGACATCTTAGGGTCAATCTCTCTGAATCCAAAGTTAGACTACTACACCAAATGACCTTTCTAGGGAGCGACAAACACCTTGTTGCGCAATATCTTTAAAAACCAGTGATATATGGCTTATTGTTATTCTAAAGCTGACACAGTGATTTGAAGCAAGAGTATCCTAGGTGAGGCTTGTCCATTGCAGAGTAGCCTCACCTGGTATAATCTTGTTACGAATCCCTGTGACATACTGGTGGACATGATGGATGATGGAAGACTTTTCGCAGTAGTGATGGAGAGCTGTCTAGGAGTCTTTTTAACTGATTTAAGAAGAAGATAAAATACACTCCCTATTCCATTAAAAAGACTGGTGCAATTTTGGTCACCCACCTTATCAGCAGCACAAATGTCAAACAAAGTTAATTAATTTCAAATATGGGGGATGGGTTAATGGCCAAGTAAAAGCCTGTGAGCAAGGAGATACAATAGTTATGACTGTACAAGAATGAGAATCAGTTGTTTGCGACTCTTCATATCAAGACAATACATACCTTTGCCCTTTTCCAAATATGGATCATCTGCATTGAATTCTCTGATGTTGCTAGGCAGGACCTCAATCCTATTTAATTCCAAAATGAAACATGTAAAAAAAAGAAATTAATTTTGTGTGTGAATGAGTTGTATTCAAAAATTAACAATTTTGCATAGCTGCATTTGATAAAAACTGTCATTCATTTCAGCAGCAAATTGTCAATAAGAATAGCTATGGGAGTCTAAATGCAGTCTGATAATGAAAGATTACACGAAGTAGCAAGGTCAAATTAGCCATAATGGGTAAGCGAGCTGTTGCATGGATATTTCTAAAAACCACTCACGCATCTGGCTCGTTCCAGAATTTGCACTGTGTAAGATGATTCTTTTCTAATGAAGTCCGCCCAACTACAAATCCAGGCCACCATACCCTCGGTCTTTTAAGGCACACAAGTACTGCTGTTCCTACTGAAAAAATACATAACAGTTGAATCAATTGAATGAAATCTAATATACCAAGCATGCATTCATCTAATATACCAAGCATGCATTCCTTAACTAGCTCATGACACCAATGCTGCTTACTTATTTTCTGACATTAATCGAGAATAATCCATAAATATCACTGACAGAGTTTTATTAACCAATAATTGAATAGTGTGGGAGCACTCCAGTTGGCTCTTGTTTGCTGCAGTTGTTGGGTCCATACCCTTCTTAGCACCTTGTAACGGGGAAAACAATACACACATACACCTTCAGACGATACATTAGAGTAAATCACGCAATGCTTAGGCTTCATTAAGGTTCGTTGGCTGAGAGCAAATTTCATCTAGAAGTGTCACTGCATTTACAAAACCACAAAAATGTGGCCGTTAGCACACGCGCTAGCTATAAATACAATCTACAATTGTATTTCCACAACAATTTTATGAATCAAAGTGGCTACTTTGGTGTCATGAGCACTTTAAATAACAAAGGTGGTATAAAAGCAAATACTCAATTAAAGGAGAAATCATTTACAAAATTCAAACACATAATATAGCATTTACCATGGAAATTTAATGTTTCATCAGCTTGTGAAACATTAGCAGCAGGAACAGACTTTTTCATTTTTCTTTTCCCCATTGTGGTGCTGCAGGAAACAAGTTATCAAGAAAGGGTACAGAATACAAAATTTATGCCTAGTTCAGTGTCATTTTTTGTAAGACCATGTGTACATGTTTGATTTAAAAACATCATTCTGCCAAAAAATTATGCCTAGACTGTGTGTGTGTGTGTGTATGTGTGTGTGTGTGTATGTATGTATGTATGTATGTATGTATGTATGTATGTATGTATGTATGTATGTATGTATGTATGTATGTATGTGTGTGTGTGTGTGTGTGTGTGTGTGGTGTGTGTGTGTGTGTGTGTGTGTGTGTGTGTGTGTGTGTGTGTGTGTGTGTGTGTGTGTGTGTGTGTGTGTGTATGTATGTATGTATGTATGTATGTATGTATGTATGTATGTATGTATGTATGTATGTATGTATGTATGTATGTATGTATGTGTTGTATGTGTATGTGTATGTCTGTATGCATGTGTGTGTGTATATATATGCATGTGTTTGTGTATGTATGTATATATGTTAGCTAGTATGTGTGCATGTATGAGTGCATGTATGAGTAGATGTATGAGTGCATGTATGAGTGCATGTATGAGTGCATGTATGAGTGCATGTATGAGTGCATGTATGTATGTATGTATGTATGTATGTATGTATGTATGTATGTATGTATGTATGTATGTATGTATGTATGTATGTATGTATGTATGTATGTATGTATGCATGCATGTGTGAATGTGTGTGCATGTATTTTTATATTTATGTATGTATATATATTTATGCATGCCTGCATGTTAGTTTGTATATATTTATGTCCCTGTATGTATGTTTGAATGTATGTGTTTGTGTGTATGTCTTGGTGTATGTATGTTTGTATGTCTGTCTGTTTATCTTTTTCTATCGCCCCAACAAGCCATCGTCATAGCTGACATGAGCAGAATATCAGGTAGCCCAGAACTGACCGGCGCGATGATGTTCATAAGCTTAACAGTATACAGTTTATCCACGTCGCTTGGCTCCAGTGGTTTTACTCGCTACGCCAACTATGCGAGATTGGCGTGATCCAGCGCTGACAAATGATTGGTTGTCTGTTACGAATTTAATGAATTATTCATGAGGTTAATCGAGGACACCAGGCTGCCGCTTGCTGCAGCCAACCTCAAACGTTGGCAGCATACACAAATCCTGAGGCGAAGTTTTGCCATAGGAAAAATGGACTGCCAACTGGTCGACTGAATTGGGTAGTGCCACTAGCCCGAGCCAGATTTTACTCGCCATGGAGGGCGGGCGAGTGCTCATGTAATTTAAACATGCACGACGTATTATTGGTATATATGTATAGTACCCTGCGATCTGGGCTACATGTCAAGATGGCGTCGCAATATATCGACAACGTGTTCGAACACGATCACCAAGATCATGCATAACCATCACAACCAACTCAATTAAACATGATTTGAAACTACCCATATATACAATAAAATAAAAAAACATGTTAATTTTCGTTGAAATACCTTGTGTGCTGCTATCAAAGAAAATATTGCTTCAACAATCACTTCTAGTTGGTAAACAAACCCAGCTATGCCGCGCAGCTAGGGAGCGGTTAGTTTATGCTGAGGAGAGATTGAGGCAAGGAGCATGCATTTTTTCAACTTGGATCCCCTGTCCGAACAAGGCAGTCAAAGTTTGATAAAGGACCGCTTGCAGAACAAGGACCACTAAAATGGAAGCATGAGACCGCTATGGTTGATTTCTGACATTTCTGTGTCACACAGGGACCGCTCTTGTCAAAACGGGACCACAGCGGCCCCTTTCTGTTATTTCAATGTCCGAAAAGGGCCGCAATTGCAAGATAAGGACCGCCAAACAAACATCTATCTATCTATCTATCTATCTATCTATCTATCTATCTATCTATCTATCTATCTATCTATCTATCTATCTATCTATCTATCTATCTATCTATCTATCTATCTATCTATCTATCTATCTATCTATCTATCTATCTATCTATCTATCTATCTATCTATCTATCTATCTATCTATCTATCTATCTATCTATCTATCTATCTATCTATCTTTCTGCCTGTCTGTCTGTCTGTCTGTCTGTCTGTCTGTCTTTTTGTCTATCTATCCACGTTTTATATGTAAATCCTTATATACATGCGGATATATTTCTGTTATATTTAGATATATATATATATATATACATATGTATGCATATATTTATATATGTATAATCATGAATGCATATTTATCTATATATAAATAAATACATATATATGTTTGCAAATATATATATATATATATATATATA
Source organism: Urechis unicinctus (assembly GCA_034190875.2). Classification (NCBI taxonomy): domain Eukaryota; kingdom Metazoa; phylum Annelida; class Polychaeta; order Xenopneusta; family Urechidae; genus Urechis; species Urechis unicinctus. The sequence continues at coordinate 10,895,957 of CM067343.1, read as the reverse complement.
TATATACATATATATATTTTTATATTTTATATATATACATACATAGGTATAAATATATATATATACATATATATATATATACATATATGTATAAACATATATATATGTATATATATGTAAGCATATATATATAATTATGTATATGTATATATATGTATATATATATACATATATATATATGAATGTATATATATAAATATATATATCCATATATATGTCTATATATATATATATATACATATATATATATATATCTATGTGTATATGTATATGTATATATATACATATATATATATATATATAAATATATATATACATATATAGTATATATATATATTATATATATATATATATATATATATATATATATATATATATATCTCTATCTCTATATATATATCTATCTATATATCTATATATATATATCTATATATATATATCTATCTATCTCTCTCTATATATAATGTGCTAACCATAATGTCTTTGTGCATTTACTCTACCCAATGAGGTTTTTCTTGTTTTGATATCAGAGCAAAATGTGATCCTGACATCGTTGCTTCTTGTTCCTGTGGTCCCCTGGAGTAAGTGTGCCTGGTAATGGCATTATGGTAGACAGCCCCTGATAGTTATTTTTGGTAAGTTACATTTTATGAATATATGTGATTGGTATAGATGGAATTCTCCATATCCGTCAAGAGCAACTAAGTTCATTATGATCCTAAACAAAAGTCATTTTTTTAGGAAGGGAAGTAACACTAAACGGACAAACATGCTGCTTCACGGTGTTAGAGGATTTGTTTTTAATAAGGGTGATGTTTTAGGATCAAATCGTCTCTTCATGAAGTCAAACTTTTGGACATGCGCAACTGCAGGTGACGTTGACAAAATGAATATTGCTGTGAAGATTCTATAGACTAGGTTCACTGACAAGCTAAGGCTGTATTCATCTTTTAAAATAAAAAGATTGCTTGGTTCGGTAGAGCTACTGTAGACTCTCTCGCAGCCGACATTTGTGATCATACGTACAGGTACCCTCACAATCCTGTACTTTTACACCACTTATAGAGTATGTGACAGCAAATAGGGGACCTTAAACTGACAAATATTGGATCCCCACATCGAATACCACAACCTATTGGTGAGCAATATCTTGTCACTTACAGTTAGCTTTCCCCTATGTCATTCATCGGCACGCTCATGTAAGTTCAGATCCATGATCGACGTTTGCAAATTGTGTCGATTTTATGTTAATTGTTCTCTTCTCTATGCATCCCAACTTTTAGTGAGATATGATTTTTACCCTGCAGACAAGGAAAGCCGATGAATAGCCAAGAATACAACGCCGTATAGTAATGATTTTTCCAACAAATAACGACCATAATTTCGTAATTTTGCCGGGATAAAATGCATTTGCAAACTGCCTTTGCGAATTCCACTTAGCAGACCTATTACAGCCATGTTCTTTCTAAATGCGATCACCCATCGAAGTGCCCAGACCCGGGAGCCACTGATCCAAAGCTGAGGTAAAGCAATTAGTTTGTCATAAAATGATCTGGTTGGGCGCATCTGATGCATTTCAACAATAGCTGTTATTGCTACGGCGCCTCCATAGGAAGTTTCATGTCGTCAACAAAATTAGCAAAACCTGCAATTCTATTTAAATTATTTATGTCAAGTCCTTCTAATCGAACTGCACAATAAGACCGAGGGGGTAATTTCTTTCTAGAGTCGCGCCCAGTCTATTGCCGGAGGTAATGCAAATTACTGAAATTGGCACTTATTCTACGATGTTTTGTTACACGTGTATATCATATTTCAGGTCGAGCATTGTAGTCTGCAATGCACTCAGAGAAGACGCATAGACTTTGGAGAGAATACATCCTAAATTCAACAAATACCTTTATTTAATTTAGTATTGATTATCGCATTGACTGACAATTGTAGTTTGATTACGTTATAAGTCATCCAATCTCAAGCCCTGGTGTTTAGTATAATTCAGTTCGATTTTTTAATGCTGGCTATCACAAGATAATAACTATTTTCATGAGACAATTATATGATGAGCTTCAACTTAACATCAAATGATCGTTTTACATAGGCTGAGTCCATGATTCCAGTAACGATAAGAGAGGATGAACTTCATTTGCAGGCACGCCTATATTAGACGTTACGTTCAGACGGCGCGCTACACGATATGTTAATTTCATTTGATATGTTTGTACTCTTGGAGAACAACAGCATTGGCACGTATTGCGACGACTGCTATAATAACATGTTGATGGATATTCACGGAATGTCTAACTTTCTAAGCGATGAGAACGGCACATTAAAATAACACAATCCTCTAAGTAACAAATTCTCAATCTAACTTTCCCCGCCTCCATTTTATCCTATTCTGCCAATTTGAAGCAAATAAAGCGCATGGTCATCCTGCTCAAATCAATCTGCTTGATCCTGCTTTTTTATAATTCGATACCGCACAATTGAGGTCATAGCCTTTGCCACATTCTCCGAAAACATGAAAGTCAATTAAAGGCCAAACACCGATAGCATTACATCTGCTAGCGGTGGATAGGTTGCTGTTGTGCCACTGATCCACACTCGATGCAATTTAACAATTGCGACAATGTGTGTTTAATAAGACATGCATATTAGGGACTGTCAGTCTGATATTTACGTTGGACACATAATGATGTCGTGCAATGGATACATATAAAATACGTTTTCTATATTTTACTTATGTGATTTCTGTATGTGTATTTGCTACCATAACGCAGTACGTAATGAATACAACTTGAGATCAATAATGATGGCACATAATGAGCTTATCGGAGTATTCACAAAGATCTTTTCCCCTCACTGCGCCATTCCATGTGTCCTGATAAAAATCGACAACCGTTTCTATATTACTAAGAGAAGCAGGTTTTTTCTAACGACTTGTGTCGCTTTATTATAGAAGTGTGTACTTCATATGATACACCTGGACAATGATTATGAAAGGTCTATTGGCGTAAAAATGAAAGATCGACATAGAAAATGGCTTCCCGTTTTTACGTGTTTTGTGCTCGGTTTGGATGCTGCAGGGATCCTTCTCAACGTCGCGTGGCGGAAAAACTTTGGATTATGTTTTACAAGATTATTTGCTGCCCGATATGATATAGATGGCAGAGTAATGTAGGGGTGCAATAACTAGATGGGTTATGTATCGATTGAATGGCAAAAGGGAGCAGACTCAGGAGCGATACAATCGACCCCTCTGCTTATAACAAAGCTCCAGCGCGCCATATCATGGATCAGGTAACTAATTTTCGATATTACTTACTTTGCTCATCTTATCCACATCATGGGGGACAATTTTATATAGCATTGATGTTTTCATAAATCGTCTATTAAAACGGCATCCCATGAAATAGAAATCTCATGAGTTTGTCTTTGACCATGCACGTAAGTTAGGTTATAAGAACAGGTACAGAAGGGGCCACAATGAATGCAAGGATTATGGCTAAACAAGGCCAAAACAATGGGCAGCTTTAGTTTAATGATGAGTAGAATCAATAAGAAGGTCGCTAGTCGCGAAATCGTATCAACAGTCCGTTGGCAAAACAACACAGCCAATAAAATGCGGCGACAAGGAGAACATTAATTCTTGATATCTTAGTCATATAACCATCAATGATTTTAAAGGGTCGCCATACGTTGAATATGGACACAGGACAGGCCGTAGATCCTACAGGTTTTCCGCTGACATAATACGGAGTAATTGTGCTAAGACATGGAATGTGCTATCCGCGAAACGCTATGAAAATACATTTGCTCAGCCCCTTCGCAAGTACTGATGCTGCACCAAAAATAGTAGATAAGATTTTAGATTGCCAAATAGGGATACGACCCATATAGTGGGACATTTATAAGGTGTAGTAGATGAAATATCACCTTAACTGGGTCATTACGCTTCTGCTTGCGAAGAATGATGCGATTCTCAAGCGACACCTGACAGGCGTTATAATCACGCAGCGCATCAGGAAATGTCTCCATAAATAAATTCAGAGGGGCGACACATAGAAGCATAACTTGTCCATCTGTTTAGCACGCTTAGCCATCATTCGTAAGGGAAATTAGAAACAAATGAGCGACAAGGATGTGACAGGGTAATAATGCCAGAAAGCATTTACGAAAATGGCTCCAAATACATTGCCGCTTATGTTGTGCAATCAATTTTTCAATCCGATTTTGATAGAATGCTATAGGAATTTAACCCAAGCAAGAAGCTGGAATCGGCTGGTGGCGACATGCACCGGGATTATCGTCCGCTTTGCAATTTTTACCACCTTCTTGATCATTTCTTTCTCTTTCCTTCTAGCACAATACAGCAGGTGGAGAATCCACAATTTCTTGTCAAAGGACTTAGTCGGTGAGATGACTTCGTTTTAATCTAACATAATTTATCTAATTGTAAAATATCAATTGCTTTCAATATAAAGAAGCGTTAAGAAATCATCTACCTATAGTTTATATATGACTTTCATACAATTTAGATGGTGTAGTCTAGTCAGTGAAAAGCTAATAAACGAGTGGGAGAGAATATTAAACGTCAGTACGCATGAAGGTAAGACTCTGTGTACAGAATACGTTTGTTTGAGTGATACTTCAGCCAACTAAACGAGATTACGATATGATTGGTTCAATGGTTGCAAATGAAAGTAATACAGAGAGCCATAAATCTATGAAACCTCGACGCGGTGTAAGTAATTAATCATCTTTTGTAAGCCAAAACCTATCCATCAACATCGTCGCCTATTTTTCAAAAAAATTACCATAATTCATGGCTTAATTGTTAACATCTATAGGGCTTATTACACTCAAACTGACAAATATTCGTTGGTTTTACAAAATAGCACAATCATATAAATGACTTGAGTATAACTTTTATGTTGATCATCACCTTGAGCTCGTGCAGGAAGAGTTAAGGGAGTTCAAAAAGTACATTGAAGAAACGCGCAGTTAGCTCTCAGTGTGAAAACGGGTATGCGCTATGAAGAGCAGTGTAGTTTCAATGCAGAAAGGGTTAAGATGTAATCTCAGCCAGAGATTAAATGCAGAGATAAGCAAAATAAATGTTAATGTAAGCTTGCAAAGTGTGAAACAAATTACCCGATGCAAGTCAATGTCAGTGATCAGTCATGCATCTGTCCGGGAACCATTATGCGAAACTAAGGCACCAAAAGCTTATATCTGACTAGTGCGTCTGTTTGACGGTGCTGTCATCTATAACAGTTTCTCGTACCTGGAGGTTTGTCTACCAGGAGTTAATTAGCCGTCACGGATACTACGTTACATTAAAATTATTCTTCCTCAGTTTGCTTCTGGTGTTTGCCTGTTGACGTGGCAATAATAGAACCATTTTCTGTTACCTAACCAAAGTAATTCAGTTACTATTGCTCTTTATTAGTGCAAAACATTGTTATAATCTTCTTGGTTACAATACTTGAGCAACATTTAATACAAGTTGATAATTACAATTTTACGTAAATGTATCTTGGATCGTTGAATAAGGATGAATATTAATTTCAAAAGTATAACGATATTATATTCGACTAATATACCCCGGGTACGTTAAGATTTGCTAATAAGCCGTTGGTTAACGAAAGCCAGCTAGCCAGCGACTTACTGGCCGGTGGCAATGCTCGCTCAACCTCAAAGGGCCTAAAGCTCTTCTACCCTCCTTTCTCTGATCAATAATATTTGATACATTTCAAATCCTCCTCTCCACGTTGTGCTCCTCATTGCTCGAAACTCACACAAGATAGCACACAACAGCAGCTGTACCGGTTTTTATCAAATCATCAGTATGTATTATGCTCTCTATAAAGAATTCTTGACCACTGTACCACATTGTCAGTCGTATCTTGTCTGAGGTTCATCTTGTATCACTTGAGCACTTAAGTGTCGAATGTGCTCCCCCGCAATATCACAAACATTACAGAAAAACGTTATCCTGCGTTGCTTTTTCAAAATGGGTATCTCCTGGTCAACCTATCAATGTAAACTTTGTGGCCCTACTCAAAACTCGCAAATGAACTACCCCTATACACGGATGTAACAAAACGTCCATTCCTCCGCAGGATATCTCTAAACCACGTCTGTAATATATCTCCAGATTAGTAACGCTTAGAAGAGGAGCAATGTTTGTTTTTGTCTATTTAACGTACTGACAAATATAGACCTGATTACGGGCTCGATTGTACCATGTCCTTGTTGTTGGTTTTTTTATCAGCAGTACGACAAATCACTCGTGGCAGCTGTTTGTAATTCTGGGTCAGATGAATTGGTCATTGCGCCAGGTGATTTTACTACTATGGGATTAGTTATCTGAAAGACAAATCATTCTATTGGAAGCACCGTGAAGTGCGTTTAGCCAATCAGGCTTATAAATTGGAAATACATGTTGCTTTATGCCAAAGCTTTTGGCGTGATATTCTTTGTTGGCACATGAGCTTATCAACCCTGACACTATTGGAACTCATTCGTTTGTCTGCTTGGAATCACTCACCTCACGCATGGTTTCAACTCATGAAAACCACTTTTTCACTTAACTTAAGAAATAATCCTCGAACAAACCAAGATTCGATTCATTTTTGGGTGATTTTTAAATTTTGCTTTCCATAAGCAATACGATTGACATCTTGCCTTGATAAACGTAGAATATGTTGATTTATATTGATATTGGGTTATGGGTTAGTAACATAAAACTACTGGCATAAATATATTTTGTCTATAAAGGAAGTACACTAGTACTAAATATCTTCAAAGAAAGAAGGAGCTGATAGACTCGCTCACATTCAGCAACGCTTGCATGTCCCAAAGATATATTGAGGAAAGAAGCGAGAATGAAATCGAGGAAATACATTCATTAAATTGATTGTTGCAAGCAGAGAGCAAGCAACAGGAAAAGAGTGATTGTGCTACTGGGGATACGTGCATGGCAAACATTAGGCACAGGTTGGAATGTGTTGGGCAACAAGCAAAATATCACCAACACAACGTGGTGCTGACCATTCCTTTTTGTGTTACACGACACTTAGTGAAGTCGCATTCGATCAGCTATTGGTAAAATTGCATTGGCATTATCGATAAACCTCGGGCATAATCATTTGCTATCAAGGACTACATGCTCAGGACAATTGATAGGACAAATGATACACATCCTGACCGGTGTGAAAATCCTTAAATGGGTAGAAATATTGATTGTGTTGTTTATCAAAGTTAATATGTCTTAAGCATTCGTTGTCGCTACTCCATCAAAATGGTAAATCTAAGGGAGGCGAGCTGCTCCTGCCTCTGCAACGACGTCCTAGCCACATGGTATTCAAAACGTTAAGAAACATATGTTAGTGTGTCATACGAAACGATGCTTAGTTTCTTAGATAAAGGAAAGAGAAAATGTTGGTGTTCCAAAATAAAACTCTATAGCGAACTAAGTAATATGAAATCACGGAAGCAGAACTTGAGCGGGACATTTGCCTTCGGCTTAATTCGCGATCGAACATGTATGAAAGGGCTAAACAACGCTGATGTGTCATAATGTGATTTGAATGCAAGTCAGTTACGGTGGGAATTCTTTGTTGATTATCTATGCGGTTCGCATACTATCATTGGTTCTCACATAGTTCGTGATGACATCTCCCCTCCAATAACGACTTCCTGTTATCGTTCACTCATCCGTGTAATGAACGATTTAATCTCATTATACCTTGTTACCACTAAGAGAAATGACTTTATCGATCCCAGGGCGGTCCGCCGTTTCTTTTACACTTTGTATTGCAAGGCTCCGAAAGTCCATTCATAATGGCTGACCCCCGTTGATTGGGTTCCGTCGTCACATTACTTAGTTTGATTATTCTACATTAACAAGAAAGTAATACTTAAAATACACTGTACTTCGAAAGCGTGACCATTCGAATCTAAGCATACGTTCTAGAGGAGCAAACGTGAGACATGTCAATTACACTAAACATGGCTTGCTATTAGGCGATTAGATCACAGCGTAACAGGAGCGGCGACTGGATACGAATGTCGCCATTTCCGTGGCGTTAGAGTTCATGGTATAAGCGACTGAGGGTCTCAAATACGTCACCTCGGACGTCCATCAACAAGACGCAAATATCTTATTGCTTGGCTACACACTTGACATGGAAACATGTGAGGCAATTGTCGCGAGCAGTTAAACTAATAAGGACGCAGCTGTTTTCTGCATCCGCGAGGTTGGAGGGTTGAAATGTTTATCACTGTTTCCACCGCATCATGAAGACATCACCGTACCCATATGTTCCCATGCCCTCGTGAAATTCGGAATGTTTGGCCATTCTAGTTTCATATTGTGTAGCACTCTGCCAATGTATTTATATTGCAGTAATGTGTACAGCAAATACATCCTTTCAACCAAATGCTGCCACATCCAAAGAGAATTTCATTCCTTGTCATCAATATTCTCTACGGCAGGTTCAGCGATCACATTACCCAGATAAGGCGAAACAGATCACAGTTAGTAGCTGTAACTAACCTCGATCATTGTCTTGAATCATTCACTCATGGATCTCGAGGAACAATTAAGAAGAGTATTGCTGTGACAGAGGTGAGGTCAAATAACGATATTGAATAAAAATCGGAGGAGGGAGGAAATCGCAATTTCAACATTTAATAGCGAAATGTGTGCAAATGAGGACGACGAGAAAGAACGATCCGATATGTCAGCGTCATGCATCCACTTGAGAAAGGCAACTGTTACACTGACCAGGGTTATATAATATGGGTCTGTACTATAAAATTTGCCGGCAGAAGCAAGCAATCGAGTATAAAAATGTAAATGGACATTTAAGCTCACTTGATTTTGGAAATATCGAGGCATGAATCGCAATTTGAGCTATTACCATCCAGCAATGACCATGGACTACAGAGTATTCTATTGCTATTAAGTGAATCAGAATATTCTCCATTGGTCCAAAGCGCAAGGAGCTGGTCGCTATAACCATTGCGTAAATGATCTGAAGGTGATATAATCCTTGCGCATTATTTTCCTGCAGAACCTCTCGTGTGAGCGAATAATGTCATGGCCTCGTGCCGCCAGACTTTAATAGGCACAGTGCCTGCAGTACTGTGCTTGACGTTTGGAAACAGAAATGCAGCCAGTGCTAGGAACTGGACACAACTTATCCTTTTCTATATTTCTACAGTCGTCCGGTCAGACAGGAAAGTAATACTCTGCCCATAAAATCTTGCAAACTGCTTATTTCACTAGAGTAGCATCAAGAGGTTTGCGGGTGATATTCGATGAACAAGCAACTGATGCAACGATTAGCGATTCACATATACCAAAGAACATATATGGGTGCTACATACTTATTTGATGTCCCAAAGAAATGTGACATATGGAGGGTGTATGAGTACTTTCTGCTTATGCAGTTGCGAGAACACATAAGGTTACCAAATCATGAACATTCCTAGTACAAGTTTGTTCGATCATATTAACCTGAATTTGCGTGAAAGATCGTGAATAGATGAAGCTTCGACTGATATGCTAATAGAAATGCGAAGCACAATAACCCAATAAATGTATCGAATTATTTATACAACGTGCGGCCATTCAACAATACCGTTCACACTTGATCTGCGTGACCATACGACGGTGGAATGGGGTACGTCGGTGGTTATTATTTACAACTCACAAGGCTATTTGTGCAAGAGAGAGCAAAGTAATGCAATAAATACAGAAATAAAAACAATAGAAATGCGAAACACAATAACCCAATAAATGTATAGAATTATTCATTCAGTAATGAATTCTGCCAATCAACGTCACTGTTCGCACTTCATCTGTGTGACCATTCGGTGTTGAAATGTGGTGCGTCGGTAGTTATTATTCATAACACACGAAGCTATTTGTGCAAGAGAGAGTAAACCTCCATAGCAATATCACCGCGTCATAGAATGGGACGATTATACAGTGTGCTTCTGGGCAGTTCATTTAGAATCAACGTCATACATGAATTTGTCATTGTTTTTCACATAAACATATACGCTGACTGAAATAAGAACATCGAGAAATAGCAACTCGGTACGACGTCAGGCTGGTGAGTCATATAAGATTTTTATGAGGGACTAGCCTCACATGGTGCCGAATACAAATGCTTCCAACCACCCCAATTGCTTGTGATATCAGCCTGTGATATTTATCATTAGTGATTGTTCAACAGGAACAAAGTCAAAGTCAGATATGGGTTTGTTAATGTGTTTTGTCACTGCTGTAGCATAAGTAACGACAGCTGCGCCCTCTTGAACACGCACCCAGACCTTGAGTTTTCTTTGACTTTACTATTGATCAATCAGGTGTACAACAGGTGAAAAGGGATAATGACTAGTATCTCCACTATGCAATAATATAAAAAAATAACATTGATCTTGCACCAACAACACAGCTAATGAGTACGGATGTACATTACTCCCTCTCAGATTGTTGTGGATTTATTACAAACGTAGCATTAGCTGATTGGTACGTGAAACAGTGGCCGGAGTAAACGATGCAGCGCTAGTGACATTTGTTATGGTTTGTGTGATCTGCTGACAAATATGCATGTTTGTTCTTGAAAAGGCATTTGGATGCTGTATCATTAATCTGTACATATTGCGTACAAAAATCGAGAGAAGTGTGACGCCGCGTTCTTGGAATAACCTTCATTGGATGAAATAGGGCACTAGTCTGATAATGTAAAACGCCCGATCATATGTGACTGAATCACGTTATAGCATTTCGCTGTTGTGACGTTTTCCGCATGTTTGCAAGGATTACCATCATTCGCATTATAATAAACAGAGGTAAAACGCTCTGTCTTAAACATGCTCTTATCGTAATTGAATACAAGTGGTCGAGGTAACTTATACAATTACAGCTTAATTGATAAATGCCATTGAGGAGAAGAAAGAAAGAGAAACATTGACAGCAGTAATGACAGCCTTGCAATTGACCGTTGCGTTTTCGTGTTCGCGTGGTAAGCACGTCATCGCTTGCATTTGACCTCCTAGTTGCATTCGGTGCTGAATATCGATTGCTGTGCACTAAGCTATTATATTTCGATGTTCCAGTTTAGTTGGTAACGTGGTATATGTATCGGTATATATTAGGTATGGGAAAACCCCCATGATAATTTACATATGGTGGTCATCTTTTTACGCTGCTTCCAATCAAACGCGGACTTGCTGCAAATGCTTTTTATTATAAATAACTGACACTTGCAAGCTCGATTTATCACATTAATTATTTGACTTTGTTTTGTTCAACATAGTTCCATTACTGCTAAATACCAAAACGTGAAGGAACTAGCCACTTTCACTTCCCCATACCCTCCATGCTTGCATTATCTACGCCTTGGTGCACTGTCGCTTTGGTTTCATCGACTGCGTGGTCTAATTATTGATTAAATATCCAACAGTTGGTATATATCCAATCTGTGGCATCCGCTTATTCATCTGTATCTGATTGCTACAATTTCCGCAAATGTAATTTTATTGCTGTCTTATCTGAATGATATAATGAAATCGAAAACAGCTTGAGTAGCACTTACCACATCGTATTTTGTCAACCAGTTATAACATAGGTTGATGGCTCGTAAAACATATACCGAATTTACATATGACGTCTAAATGGACGACGACCCCCTCCTTACCTCGCCCGCTTGATTCAGACAGCACTCCATGTATTACCTGTCTGATATATCATTCATGATAAGCACTAATGACTCCTCCCGTCATTCTTCTTTTTACTTGCTTCTTATGTTAAATGATTGATAACATCCTTAATTAATGACGGTAAATGTACTGTCAAGCTCATTGGTCAGACAAATGACTGCTTTGAAACGGCGAATGTTTTTAGACATATGTGTTTCTTTTACGATAGCCTCAAGTCATGATTCTCGCCTTCGTACAGCCGATCTCACGAAGATTGAAATCTAATGAAGCTCTCACCTTATACATTTCTTTGGGAAACGGGCAATAATTGTCTTTTTGTCGTATTTTATTTTTTCCATGTGGATTTCATGCTTTTGGCGTAGCTGCACCCTCGAGCCAAATATTGCTGGTTAGTAATGATGTAAAACAATATCGGGGCGTGACTTTAGGATTCCAGTAGTTTATATGAATATATACGTCACTGTTACTGATGGACGCACCTTGTAATAGCCTGCGGCAACATAGCTGCTATCATTCTCATGGAGTTCCCCAGACTGATGCTAGTTTTTATATTTTTATCACTATTGCTGTCGCGCGATTTGCCTAACTGATATTGCCCACAAGTGCTCATTGGATACATTACCTATAGCAAAAATCACAGCAGGCACGTCAGCTGCGCAGGGCTAGATACTTTATGCATCTCATAGCTTGCAATGACATTGTTGCACTGATTTGTACCATATCAACATCGTGAACATATTTCGCCTTTTCCCCTGCTAATTTACACACAAGCGCACAAAATCAGCTCGCTATTTCTATACATATGCTATGTAAATTGGAGGAGGACTATTTTAGGAGCAAGTGTTGCTGAACGTACTGAATAAGCAGCTGATATCCTGCGAGGTACATCTTTAAACGACTTATGCAAGGTTGATTTCTATTCTGAAGCGCCTGGCTAGGAAAACCAGCTGTCCATTCCACGAGAACCTTAGCAACCAGCCTGAGGGCTTCCCTAGCAACCTTCGCTTGCAGAAAAGCACATTGTTACAAATGAAGATGATCCGCTGAAGCGCATGATCATAGATATGACGTCTAACCTATCTGGTATTGATTTTACCTGGTGATTGCGGAATACCTCAGTGCTTTGTAGCTTCATACTCTGGTGTAGTCGATTTTGAACAGCTCTGTAACAATAACATGTGCCTTGATATTCATTAACAAAAGGCTAACATAAGTTTACTAACAGCACACATGACATACCGCAGCGAAATACTCTGTCTGTCGTGGATCATTTATCTAAAATATGAAAACCTTAAAGCCCTATCCCCTTAACACCCTACAACCTTCATACCATGAGGAACGCGCTACGCGTGCCCTCATTGGTCAACTAATTAAAGGCTTTAAGCCTCAACCCTAACTACAGAGTGGCTGCCCGCAAACTTGGACAGTTCCGAGCAAGCCCTCAAAAAAGCAGCATCTCCTGGTATCCCCTCCTTCAATAGTCTTCAGGCACACCTTTCGGCAGTCATCAAAAGAACCTTAAACTCAATACAGAGAAGTTTATATTTCGGCCCCCTACAACGTCGTTGACTTGTTTCTACAACTACACATAGCCATCAAGAGAATAAAGCCACAACATCTGGTGGAGAATCCATTATTTCCTGGTTACCTTTCTGTAAGTACATTTTTATTTCACTTGATTACCCTAATCAGCTGTTTCTGTCAATCAGGTTAAATTTATATGAACATTAAGCTTACATTAGAAAATTAGAGATTTGCTTAATATTTTCTATTTCCCGTGAGAGCTGGTAGATTGCTGATGCTTGTTTGGAACCCAAAGTTAACTTGGAGCTGTAGCTGAGATGTTGCTAAACGGGCGCATCCCATGAACGCTCCTATCACTTATGTACACTCCCAATACAGTTATTTTATCTCGTCTGACCTCTATGACTGTACACGTTGTGTTAACTTTCTGTTGCTAAACGTTGTGCTATCTCTTGGAAGATGTGTTATAATGTGTGTTGTGGTGTTTATGTACATGCTAATATGAGTATGTGTAATGCGTATGCTTTTGGTATTTTCGTGTTCTTGTCAGATGCGATTCCCGCACTTGTTCCCGAACGCTATACACTTTTGAAACAACCCCTCTTGTTCAGTTAAAGCGCAGATGCGCACAGATTCAATATCTGTTTATTGTTCAGCTTTAAAAATAAGCTTGCTGTTGTTTTAGTCTGCTGGGTGTTCCGTCTGATTGTTAATAGTTTAATTGACTGTAATGGGAAAGCGACTCAGCTACTCTGTATAAACACATGTCTTTTGTGACCACCCGCATCGGCATACGACTCCTTTGGGAAGAGATCCGCTGTTTTGTTTGTACTTTAAAGGGGATTACCACGCTATTTGGCTAATTGCGTAACAGCTTGCATTGTCCTTTCAAACTGGTTTACGCCACAGCTTTAACTGACTTTCTTCACTTAATCGCCTGGTCTTGCTTCTCTCGTTTCTTTGTGTGTGCTTGCTATGAGTTTCAGCAGCAAGGGACCACTAGCTTGTAGTGTAGCGACGGATCGGTAAGATAACGCAACTACAGTATTGGTCGACTCCAGTGTAATTACAGATCAGCACCTGAAATACATTGGCCTTCCCTGGACTCAAGTTAAGTTCTCATGCATAACTATTATCTCATCAGCATGTCAATTAAATACTTGAGAATAATGTTTTATTAAAATTAATCATTGATTAACTTGCGCTCATAATTCCCAATGGTTTGTGAATCGAATTCATCTCGGTATTTGCTTTATGGTCGAAAGGTTAGAAAGTCAGGTACATGCTAAGAATAGTATATGGGACTCATGTAGCACTTGGAATGCTGGCCCACGCTTCAGTGCTAACATATAACCTAAGACTAAGTTAATGCATTTGTCAATATGACGCTCAGATACTTATATTTGGTCACATTCGCGGAAAGCGTCACTGTCATTGCTTTATGTAAAAATAAACAGTATTTTCTCCTTATTTCTCTAAATGTTACTTGTAACCAGCCGGTTACTTAAGCCATTTATGTGTTAGTGGGTCGATAACCATCTCCAGGATAACACTTCCGGACTACGGGACGTCCCCCCAGTTTGTGACTCATACCCATGGGATGAAGCTTTGCCGGTACTACCGTCTGTCTATATGGGTTTCCAGACATAGGGTTGCGATGTACATGTCCCTATGACTGTTGGCAATGACATTGATAAGCCCTATATTCAGTTGGAGACACCCGTCCCACGTAAATACACGTTCCAGACAGACTTGGACGCGCGGGAAGCAGCACGCCTACTCGCTACGCTACCGTGGCTATCTGTAACCCTCATGGACTGATACGCCGGTAACGGCGTTTTGGTTACTTCACCACTGCCGCAGTTAGTCGATACAGGCATGAGTGCTGTAGTTGGCAGTCAAGCCGGCTCACGTTTGTGAAGACGCCCAGGATGCACCCACATATCACAAACCAGGGCTCACATCACGCATGTTCCAGATCGACCAGTGTGAATTTCACTATCATCGCACCAGTTCTTTGTACTTTGGCGTCCACTCTTACCAGTCAACTTGTTTTCTTGTGAATTGCTTTTCGCTCTAGCGCATCGGCCTTTTCGTGGACTGATAACATATCCTCATTAGCAACCAAGTCATCAATGGACAGCATTAGACATACATTACAGTCATTAGCTTAGAATTCTTCTTCTACAACTCACTTATCCTTTAGTTCCGTGTTTCTTCTTAATTATTTAATAGACATTATTATTTCACCATAAGCTGTCGCATCGTATGCATTCGATTGTCATGTATATTGCATGTTTTATCATCTTATCATCAATCACCACTCATCATGTATATATACGATAATGTGTAAGTGAGGTGAGTACACTTCTCAGCCGGTCTGGAGCATTATCAGGTAAAACTCACCTCCCCCTCCACTTATACGGCATGTTCATATTCATGCATTTTTTCGACATATGACTTGGCGTTGAATTGGTCCCCATTGATATAACAAAGCCGGAGACATCCATCTTTAACCTGTCATGTTAATTACCAGCGTTAAACGTTGGTTTCCCATAACATTGATTACTGGTTTCGGCGAAATACATTTCCAGCCGACATGCTCATCGAGTAATAACAGCCAGCATATATGGTAATTTTTGTGGGACTTTCGGGTTAAGCCGCAAATTCAAATATTGAAGACACGCTACATAGCGTTTCATCGGATATTTGTTTTCATAATGTCCTATTTTTCTGTGTAATCAATATATAGGGAACCATCTCTTATGGTTCGCACACTGTACAGCCATTTTACGTGCCATTTAACATAATTAACTGCAACTTTCATAATGCTAATTTGCATTGCACGTTAAGAGACAAATGAATGCCAATGATATTAGCATAAGTGCTTTCGTCAAGCGACCCAGATAATACGCCCCGAGCCAAATTGCAAATATCCTGAACCCCTTAGCAATGTATCATTGGCCTGCTGTTTTACAATTAGAAGCTACAATTATATCTATTGAATTGTCAGATGACTTATCCAAAAGCAGAATAAACCACCTGCCTCAGTAGAGAAATAAAAACAGCTGCTGCGGTATGGTAATTAGCCTCATAACCCGACACGAACACCGTACATCTGTTAATCAGCTAGCAATTTGCCACGCTTATTGCAATGTTAAACATTCTATTGGTTGCATTTTGCCGGTTAATTAATGTAGATGCTACCTTGACTTACTGCTTTTAATAAATTATACGATACAATCATTGTTTATGACAATACATTCAGTAAACGCACCTGACTCTTTAAAGCTACAACGTAAATAAGCAAATTAGCTTTTCTAATTCTTAACTTTAAAGGGTGCTCAGTGTATTCACTTGACGATCATTTAGTCATCCTAATCTTGAAACAAGATGCTCTGACTCAAGAAATGCACAATTGCTAAGTATTCTGTACGAAGGGACAAGAATTATATTGCATCATTGAGCTTATATTGGTTGGGTTCATGCTTGTGATACAGCATTCGTTTCAGTAGCTGTTAGCATCGTATTCATTATTATAACCGTTACAATGCGTTACCACTTGTGACCGGAACATTATTTATAACACCTCGCAAGTAAAGACCTATGGCGTCCAGTGGCCAAACACAGTTACTGTTTGTTGATAACTTATGCTGCTCACACATTAAGAAATTGATATCGAGGTTTTTATGTGAGCGTTGCAATATAAATAGTCATGGTTAATTACATTAAAGAATACATATTTCCACCATAAGAACAATGTAACCTCTTATATTGTCCCGTCTGTTGAACTTCAACAGTTTCCTAGGTTGTCTACTGAAGAACATTATGTCGTCATTGCCATTGTCTGTTGCCCCGGGCATCATTCATTTACAAACTGCCATGCCATAAAACCATAACGGAGTTCAAATCACACAACAATAATATTACTACATAACATAAGAATTATAGAACCATATCAAACGAGGAATGTTCAATAACGTGCGGACTGGCATCCTTTGCGATTGCCATGGAATGCATTGCTGACTATATTAGATGGTTTTGTGCCGCAGCTTTTATGGCGCCTTAACACAAGCTTCTCATTACCATCCTTCGCTGTTGTTATCCATAATTCAAATTGACTTGCCGCTGTTAAGACAGGTCTGACTTGCATTCTGTACTGCATGGCAGCACATCAATGGATAAACTCGTTCATTGCAATCAATTAAAGGACAGGTCATTGTTTTTAGAATAAGGTCTTTCCTACGATGTTAAACGTAATTGCGGGATATTTTTCTAGAGGCTGGTCAGAGAAATATGAATTAATAATAAAAGGTAATGTGTGATATTTTCATCTAGCAAAGAACACCAGGTCATCGCGTATTCATAATTTATGTGAATAACCATCGTTTACAAGTTAATCAAATAAATGTGTAGTGGTGAATTATTCGAATCGAGTGCAGAAATATGTAGTCATTCTCTAGTTCACTGACTATTGTCGTGTCTTGTTTCATTCTTATGTTTGACAGTGTTCGTTGAGACCTCGTGGCCTTAAATATGATGGCAATATTTTCTCTGCTAAACTGTAATCAGGCAATTTACCTGGTTAGTAATAATGAATGACGCTGGCATAAATAACTATTGTGTTGTAATAACATTTTGATGTCAAGATTCGACTTTTGTCACACTGCCATTCGAACCAAGGTGATTTTAAAACGTGGGTTGTACCCGCTTCTATGAGTGCCTATTATATGTTTTAGGCTGCAGGCTCAGACTAAAGCTATTGTAATCCACTACATAGCAAATGAATCTAAACATTTTTTTGACAGGTATCGCTCTCAGGTCAGCCGTGGCGTCTGTGAATAATCTGTGTTGCAAATACGTTGCCCTCAGTCTTATCGCTGGACTGTCAATATATGTGTAGATTCTGGAGACGGGACAGCAGTGTATGTAATTGCCTCCCTTCAGTCATTGCACTGCCATACAAATGTAACAGTAACCTTTGCGTCAGAAATTCGCCCCATGGTTTGTTGTTGTCCGCTCCTCGGCGACGTATGCATCTGTTGAAAAAGGTTTGAGGCATGACTAGATTATTAATATTGTCCCTACAAATGTACATTGTTACCTTCATCTCAAGAGGTTACAAAGAATAAGGCAGGGATTTATTCTCATTCATTATGGTAACTTGTTCAAACATTGAACGTAGTCCCAGCGATGTGTCCTGAATATATAACTATTTCTATCGCTCGTACCTTTCACGCACTGAACAGAATGGCTTGCCATGACAACACGACCTCTTTGTTAAGTTAAATCATTTCGTTTTGCCACATGGATTGAAAACAAAAATACCAATTATTATTTGAATGACTTTACTTTAGGCTGTACATACGCTGAACATACAGTGTATAAATTTGTACACATAATTGAGATGGATCAAGCGTCAGTTGGGGCTGGCATAGACAGGTCCTGGATCTACGCAAGCAAACGCCAAAAACATGGACTAGATACCAGGAGAGCTGCATTACGGGCTAAATAACTCTTGAAAGAAAGGTAGTAGTTCCGTCGTATTTGTATCGAGCCAAGAGAATGGCAACTTTATATAAAACCTGTCTTTTCGAGACATCAATCCTGTAACCTCTAGTCTTTGATGCGGTATCGATAGAGTACTTATATAAAACCTGTCTTTTCGAGACATCAATCCTGTAACCTCTAGTCTTTGATGCGGTATCGATAGAGTACTTCTGTATATTAAGCCATATTTGCCAGATGCAAATTAAGTGTCCCATTGAGCCGATTCCAGAGGTGACATAAGTATTTAAATTTGATTATTCATGATCTGTAAAGTGCTGGTCAGTGAAATCAGCCTTCAGTTTATTTGCAGTGCAGAATGTCGTTTAACGCGATGATGTAAACGATGTAGAGGCTCGAGTTATTGGCATCATAGATATTGGAATAGATAACATAGCTGGACTATCAGCCATGTTTCATAGTTAGCTCAGAATGGCATTTTACCATTTTAGATAAGTGCAAAGCGATTCAATGACACCACGCGCGTGAGAAACACTTCCAAGCAGACAAAACGGTATTAGCGTTTGTCAGACAAAGTGTTAACACAGAATAAAACGGCCAATAGCAGGGACGCACTTGGCAAAACACAATGGATTCCGAATACTAAAGCCTGATTTGCTTAACACATAACACGGCGCTTCCAATGGAATAAGAGTCAGAATGATGTACAGTGGACTGTCAGATAACTAATCACATCAGAGTAAAACCACCTGGCTCAGTGGCCAATTCATTTAACCCAGAATAACAAGCAGCTGCCACGAGGGCTTTGTGATACTGCTAATAATTAACCCATATAAGGACATGGTACATGCGGGCCTGGATTATTCCATACTTAAGTGCTCAAGCGATTTAACGCAAGCCTCACACACAGCACGTTCGACTAGGTTGTCAAATGGTTCCACTGAATATCTTGCTCATTTAGCTAAATCTGCATCGATGCTGCATTGAATTATCTGCGCCAGACTCCACTATTGAGGATACTAACATCAATCATTGCTCTCTGAAATCGATTCGCACTATTTGAGTTCTGTGCTGTGGGTTCGTCGACGGTATTGGTGCTCGACCGTTTGTAGTAAAAAATTAACAAAGCGTGCACCACCACGGAAAAATCTATTAAACTAGTCCGAGCTGATCGGTTACACAATGGACTATCTCGGTTTGATATATTCTATTGAATTTCCGTAACGAAACTTGCAGTAGGTAAATTGGTTCTTGCATAACGCAGTGTCTAGCATGCGATTGCAGAGGAGGCAATAACCGATCAGTAATTTCTCTAGCGTATGGGATAATGCATTGATAATGCGTAGATAAGTCTAACTTGTATTCCATCAACCATTGGTAACACTTGACTACTTATTGTTAGTTGAATAAAATTAGTAAAACAATCTCCATTTTGAACCTGCTGTAACATTTTGTTTGTGCGTATGAAACGCATGAATGGTTAATCAAATCAAGGTGGAAATTCTCTGGTTGGACTGACAAGCCATGCAACAGAATATGTTCCTGATATCAATCTTGGATGAACCAGGTGAAGCAAGGCCTGTCGTTGCTCTCTACTACCCGTATATTTGACATAGATAATGAATATATCAACTGAGCTTACATTGTCATTCACAATTTTTCACAGATATCGACATATTCAATATATTTCATCTCACTCTACGTGTCTCTCGTGTTATCCTATCGTAATTCATTCATCGCCTACTCATTGACCATATCCATTAAGGCTGCGACCTTCACCTTTACATGTCAGCCTAGGAACGGAAATAACCTACTTCGGTGTAAGCATTAGCTTGTTCTGTTAGCACATTGGTATCGAATACAGATAATTCTAAATACCATTTCTTTTCGAAGTCAGTATCCATGTCCAGGCGGCATATTGGCTACGTTTTAAACGAACAGGTTAGGCCGTAGAATATCATAAATGATTCTATTTTAGCTTTG
Source organism: Urechis unicinctus (assembly GCA_034190875.2). Lineage (NCBI taxonomy): Eukaryota > Metazoa > Annelida > Polychaeta > Xenopneusta > Urechidae > Urechis > Urechis unicinctus. Next base: position 10,875,203 of record CM067343.1, on the reverse strand, counting down.
GTGGCCAATGTTTGAGTCCAATATGTAACTTGTACGCTTGTGTTGACTGAAAATGCCTGTTTACAAATTAACTAAGTTATGGGGCGTGTCATATAATTGCCTATGCAATATATTACAAGAACGAATATACCAGGAACAGATGAATAGAAGGGTATGTAGAGAGGCAGACAGATGGGAAGTGGAAAGGGATAAGTGGAGAGGTAGGTAGAGGGGTAGGTAGAGAGGAGGTAGAAGGGTAGGTAGATGGGAAGGGTTGTGGATAGGTTAAGGGGTAAGGTAGTGGGGTTGATAGAGGGAACAGTATGTGACTAGGCTATCCTATGACAGGATATTTATGTTATTCACTATCCGACAAAGCGTACCCTAACCAAATTCCAGTACTGAACAGGTTTGGACAGGTTTTGCACTGTGCTTATCAATTCGTCTTCGACGGTAATATATTGCGTCTTGAGGGAAATATGCTAGCTATCAGTGACCTTAAATGTATTTAATTAGAACAATTGTTCAGTTAGGATACGGGAGCTTATTGTTTTCTTTTCATAAGATGCCTCAGTACAACATAGTATGCTAACAGCCGTCTCTAGCATAATACATTTTACATAATCCACTATACGCAGTACTCATTTGCTGCACGATAATGGTATAGTTGAGGTTGTGTCATAAGATGTCGCACAGCTTCCTTGATTGGCATAGTTGTCTCGTGGTAATAGTAATTCTATCGCTAGCCATATTACGACCACTATTCGTGCGAATGATACATGTTGATAACATATTAAATTTGACACCATAGTATGCTGTTACCAACTCGGTTTGGGGTACTTCATCGCTGAAGAGAAATTAACCGTGGTTGAACAACCAAACCAGCTAGTGCGCTTTCTATGCACGACAGTCAATGTTCGAACGGCAGTATTTGACAATGCACTAAGCCATATAAATAAGTCATATATGTCGTTGAATAAAGACATCACCTTGCAGCCCATATGACAAATGCCTACCATAAACCAACCTATTAGAACCCACCCCACTTATCCATTCTACTCGTAAATTAAAGGCTTATACAGGATATGGTTGCTCCCTGCTCACTTTAGTTGTTTTTAAGGGTGACCCAAACAAGACTACGCGTACAATTGCGGCTTATACAGGGTTTGTATTTCTTATTGCTTTCAAATGTCTTCTAATGTTTCGTTTGATCCACGTTGTACCAGTGCGTTGTTTTCATCGTTGATACAGGCTAGTGCTAAAACAGATTTAGCCCGAATGTCCCACTTCATTTGGGTATATTTTGTTACCTAAGCCAAGCCGAGCTTAAACTCATGATCCGAGATATTGCCACTCCCAAACGTTGTCGATTAATGTCAGCGATGGTATTAAATTGCTCTGCGCAGATCCGTCAGTCGCATTATGATAAATTGTCAAGCGATTACAAGTGGCCTACAAGCGGCCCCAGTAGCACCCAACAATGTGACAATTGGAAGGGCAACAACATTAGACATTGGACCGACGCCACCTGCACCAAGGCATATACCAACAATGACTAAAACAGTGTCCACTGCATCCATTGCGTTAACTGCGCGCCAATATTTCTTGCAAAATAATGTTCAATCTCTTTCTCGATGTGTTGATTCTTAAGTTTTATCTCATTTTACCGATATATATGATATATAATAATATATATAGTATATATATATATATATATATATATATATCCATATAGATATATATTTATATGTAAATATATATATATATATATATAGATTTATAATATGTACATTATATCTATGTATAGATACATATATATAGAGATAAAAATTAATTTTCAATCTCTTTCTCTCTCTGTATAGATATATCTATATATCTATATATATATATATATATATCTCTCTCTATCTTATCTCTATATATATCTCTATCTCTATATATATATATCTCTCTATCTATATATATATATATATATATATATATATATATATATATGAGTTATTGATGCATCGGTTCAGACCAGTTTTATCTTAAGGATTATTGTTTGAGCAGATCTTCTCTTATATGAGACAACAGATAGATCAGTTTCGTTTGTACACTTGTGCTGACTGTTTGGGTTGGGACTCTTAAGCGTGATGTTTCAGGTCGACATTTTTAAAAATTGCTTGTAAATTGTTTTGACAACGTAGGCATTTACTTGATGAAATATCGAATTTTTTTATTTCGATTTGCACCACCGACTTAGATGCAATGTGTTGCGGACAGCTGATAATTTTAAAATCCGAAGCACCTTCGTCATGATAGGTTTCTGGTGGTTGAGTCAAACTCTAATTGTTTATAGATGACATTATTATAGTAGCCAAAAGCTGCATATTAGAAATTCATGATAACTCAAAATAATTCCCTTCGATTATACATATAATTGCCGGTTTTGGTAGACTGAATCAATAGTAAAGCATTATAATCCAAACGCCGTATTGGAATAAGTGTATGTTTGCTAGCGCAACATGCTGAACAGTTTTGAGACTGGTAAACTTTACTTTTACGGTATCAACGCTGACAATAACTGTTTGACGTTGAACAGAAATGCGTCAAATATAGTATGAGCGTATCGTAAGATGTTATGGTTGTCTATGACGTCACGTAAATTTACGTGGATGATAAGCATCTCATGACTCCGGTGACACATTTCTTGTCCACTTTATTCCCCGAAATAACGATATCATACCATATATATTAGCCTAGTTACACACAACTTTATATGGTAACATTGAAACAAAGTATATATGCCACATCTTAGTTGTTTTATGCTCACGAAAAATGCTTCACCGCGCAGTTCAAACGCGCGTTCAAGATTCGCAGAAGAAGTCTTGACATTAAAGTGGAGGCAGTTAAATACCATCGACGCGATCGAGGTGCGGTTTGTGGACTGCAAATTAGTCCTTGTTTACCGAAAATTTCAAATACTATCCGATGCTAAAACATTCTCACAGTCATACGGGAATATTATACCTCAACTGCTCTCTAAATTCGCTTACAAAATGCCAGCAGGGTCAATATCGAGATCTTAGAACATATATTTTAGCTGGATGTGCTGTGAGGTCTGTGTGCATGACATCCGTTACGCTGCTTCCGACGTCGCACACAAAGGTACCGACACTTGTGAACAGGTGTACATTACATGCTGAATTGCCAGTTGCTACGCTACAAAGTGCACATGTAGGTAGTTAACTTGCATTACATTCGGGAGAGGAAACAGCATAATTCACACTTTTGGTCTTGTACCCAATCCTTAATTTCTATATCGGTGTGCTCGACGCCGATTTCTCATCATAATTGATGTGTGTCCTGCAGACGGCATGTAATTTGGTGAGCTTTTACTGTGGGTCAGTTATTCCATTTAACGAGCACCTGAAACTCCCCACCCCCGTATGTGTCGACCAATATGCACTGGCTGCTTATTCATATCAGGTAAAGAATCGACCCCGTCGACATGAAACCGATGCCATGCTAGGGGCTACAAAATATATGTTGCTCTGACTACATATCTACGTTTCAGTTTAATAACGTTTAATGTGTTCACAATACACGAAAAAGATGGAACATGCTACGGCGCGAAAATCTGTTGAGGGTCTGCTCAGGTACTAAATGTAAATCAACGAAGCATCCATTGGCGACACTGCTACGCTTGTGCTTTCATACAATTAACTAATACGCATGTCCTGGTAATTATCGTGCAATATTAAGCAACTAAGCCCTCGTTCTGTATGCAAAAGTCACCTGATAATGTTTGTATGACCTGATACAAGGTAGGTTGAACTGACACAAAATGTCGCCTCGGATTCGGCATTTGACTCTTCATTGATAACAAATACCAAATTGGAAGATGTCAATTCTGAGGCATATACCAAAGTCAATATTAGGGAAGCCAACTGTAGATGCGAAATATCGTCGATTTAGAGGCAGTTGCAATCAAAGGTTATTGATTAATACATGTGCGAAAAATTTGGGCACACATGCAAATATACCGTGTATTTACGTTTGTAACTATTGTAATTAAGTAAAAACAATCGTCGTTGAGCAGAATATCATACAATTAGCTACAAAAAATCGCAGATAGTTCCAATGCAGCTTAAAATATGTAACTTTATGATGTATGTGCTTGTCAAATGTGGCCAATAACCAAAATACATGGTGGAAACGGAGATCTCTGCTATTTCAACGAAGCATTTACCCATGTAACCGAAGTCAGGTCTTCACTTGAGTATTGTGCATATATACTACTGGCCGTTATTCGTCCACAGACACAACGCATATACAAACAGTTTCCGGACGGAGCAGTTTTGAGACGATGTAATCGCCTTTCTTTGAATATCACCACATATTTGAAAAGATATCCACGTACGTTCTTGATAGTTCATATTTATCATGCGCCATCGGATAATGGCATGCGACGCATGTACAATGTAACAATGCAATACGAGGCACTATTATAATCATTATGGGTGAGCGGCAGTATATGAAAAATTCATGGTAAGCAGAATTGGGTTGGCGGTTTTCCAAGTGCAAGAATAGCAGTGTGTGTCGTCTAACGTCCGATCAGTCTTAAAACCAGTGTAAAATAACCAAATACTTTCTCAGGTCTACACATATAATTAAATGATTTGCTTATATCACATCCTAACATACGGTCCCCTATAGAATACCATACGCGACAAACGCATACGGTAACGACTGATGTTGCCAGCATCATTTCAACTGTTTACCGGTTGCCATGACTAACGCTAGTGATATCATAGGTTGCCCTCTTGTATTTACTGCATCCAGGTAGTGATGCATATTAGTGACTTAACCGATGAATATGCAGCACTTGGCTAATATTTTCAACCAACGATAGGCCACGGTAGAATAAATATTTTGCAGGACTTTGGTCATTAATTTTCATATCTCTTTCATTTCTCTTGCTGACGAATGCCCGTGTTTTCAGATACACTGTAACTGGTAATGATGTATATCTACGGAATCCGACCGCAGGTTTTGCGAGTGTCTACATGAGAACCAAAGCATTGCGATACGGGTGATGGTTGATGTTTCAGCTTAGTTGTTTTCATAAACGTTGAATCATTTACTGGAAACACTCCTATTAAGCTCAGATCATTCTCGTTCAAAGCAACAACATAACTATATTAACCTGTGTGTTTTCATACATACGGAATCATTAACTAGAAAGGCCCGTAAGCCTAAGTGAACCCTATCCACAGGACCAAACCATTTATAAACACTACACTGCAACGCATATTTCTCACAAGTGTTGTAGCTGCCGGAGCTATTTGAGCGACGACAGAGTGGATTTGGCCATAGTTGTTGCTATCCATGAAAATAAGACGCATGTTTTCGGGAGAAATTGTGATTTGCCATGCAATATCATCATTATGTGCTTTTGGTGTAAAGCAACTGCCGGAGTCAAATTCCGCGGCGTGTTGTTTTTACATGTGCAGTACGAGACATTTGTTGTGTCACTTATTTGTAATGATGTCATATAACAATGTTTTGAGCAATCGCAATAACATTTACTTGCGGTTTTTCGACGTGTCATTGAGTAGATAGTGCCAGCTATCTGTCCATTATTGACAGCGTATTTTAATTGCAAGCAACATTTACAAAGGTTTAGGTATGATTTGCTCAGCAAAGCAAATGTTCCATTATGACAATAAATTACTAACTTGGTGATCGTTGCACTATGCGTTCCATTAGATGAGAGTTACAAGCAACTAAAATGCAGAGCCTATTTGGGTTCAGCACTATGAATATACTTGAGTGTTCAATGTACAAAAGTATCGCTTTAAGTCGACATTTCCTTGAAATACTGACCAAAGTTCTCAAGCATTGCTTGCATTACTTTGATGTAATATTAATGTTTCGTCCAATTGATGTGCTGTTTTTGGGTTTAGTAATATAACGGTTGCACTTCCAAAGATGGCGTGTAACTCTGTAGTTATGCTACAGACCTAAGATAGCGTGGTTAAGGGATCACGGATATCAGCCAACTGCTACCCATAGCCTGTAGCATTTTTCAATTGGTTCAAATTAACTGAACCCCTCATTCTATTTCTTATAGAAGCATGGTTGCGCTATGTATCAAACTATCGCAATCATTGTTTCACTGGGTTATATTTACACTGGCTGCATGGAGCGCAATCTGTCGTCCTGTAACATTAACTTGACCTGCACATGAGGTAAATTTTGCAAGACATTCCGCTGTTATCACCCTGGATATTTCGGTTGATTAAGCTTTCCACGGAGGAGAAACATCAGCTCCACTTCAGCAGCAGGGACTTTATGGCTGCACACAAAACGAGGCTCCGTTTATATGTAGGGTCATTGTGTTTTTTAATGCTTAGCGCTAGCAGTGCAACGAGCCGTATAATCATATAATATGCAGTAGAGATCTCTGCTCGTGGCTTAGTTCACTCGTACCCTGCTTGATTGCTACGGACTTGTAAACCTTGGGTTATCATTCACTGTGAAAATTGCGATGTAATGTGATGCCTTAGATAGCACCAATGCGTGATCGAGCTGAAAACTCAGGCGCATAATGTCATATCCCACGCCATTTTCCAATCGAAATAAAGGTGTGATAACAACTAGTCGAGCATGTTGAGGCATCCGTCCGCACGTATTTTGCCCTGGGAGTATCGGCTGATTTAGAGTGGAGGCAAAAATGGTTTTGAGTCGGGGTAATTTAAGTGTTTTCTTAGCTGTACCACCAAG